>JARJDR010015951.1:0-11785 GCA_030264135.1 Myllaena sp. GC000078 | reverse complement strand
ACTGTGCCTCGTACTACTCGTACTGCTTCAATGCTGGCCGCGATTGTGGCGCCATGGTGCCTGCTTCTCGTACTATGGTCTTGATTCCGCCGCTATTACATTGTGTTTCCTCCCCCTGGCAATGCGCAGTATGCGCGTAGGTCTCCTAGAAATAAGCGGGATTGAGCGGGATTACCCCGATTACCCGCAAATCGCAATGTGGTGAAAATGGGTGAAAAGCATGCGCAATGATTGTAATGAGTGTACGAATTGTACGCAAGTGGCGCTAATCGCAGGTAGTGTGGGTGGTCGTGGGGTTCCCAATAACCAAAGGCGACCGAGGACAAGGACATTCTGGCGATTCTGGCCAAATTCTGGCTGGCTCAGCGGGCTCAGCTAAGTGAGCCAAGTATGTAGTTTCTATGGTTTCTATGACAATGTGGAGATATATGTAAGGGTTAAACAAACTTTGATCAATGAGCTGTATATATGGAGCGCGCATTGGCGTAGGTAAACGTCCTGTACTGTGGCCGCCAAATAGCGGAGCGATGTACCTTGCAACTAACGTACATCGCAAAATCCAATGCACATGTACACACACATTGATACACACATGTCCATATATAAGTGGCTGGTGGAAAAGGTTAGGTTGCAGCAAATGCACCAAATGCATATGATTTTAATTCACAGGTACACCGCTCTAGGCTTTTTAGCGCTCTTTAGCGGACGCTGTCATCTGTATACTCCGCATAGGCATAAGCGCTCCATGTATACAGCTCATTGACTTTGATTTACGGCCGCACTTTTAGGTTAGATTTTTTTTACCAGGGTTAGTGCTACCAGGGTTAGGTTAGGTTAGTATGCTAGAGTATTGAAAAAAAATATCTCAAGCAAATCTAACCTAAAGTGCGGCCGTAAATCAAAGTTGACCCTATGTAAGTACTCTTACATACTTATGTTGATACATATTTGTAATAAAGATTGTCTTGCATAAAATGATAATAATTATATTTTAGGGGAGATGATCTAATTGGAACATTCTTGCCAATGCAGTGATAGCAGTGATACAAGGCTGAATGAGTAGCACATACATATGTAGTTTGATTGCTTTGATTTTCAATTTGATGTCTGCCTCACCAAAATATGTTCAATGATAATGATAATGAGTGGAGTCCTGCGTTTCTGGACTTCTCTTTATTGTCATTTCAGTTTCAATCAATTGAAGTATGATAGAGTATTTATGCATAATTTTTGTGCTTTTATTGTTTGTTTTTTTTTTTTAAGATAAATATCGTATACATCTTAGCATGTTGCCTTGGGATTGTTCATTTAACATTACCACATTTACGCAGAGTAACATGGTTGATGCTGTGCACCTGTTTCTGTGCAAAAATGTATATACCTCTATATAAATTGTACAGTTCATACTCAAGATTACTGCACCAAACAGAGTACCTAAATTCTTGAATGCGTGTACTTAGCCTCATAAGTACATGAGTGTTTCAGTTTTATCGAGTTTTTAACGTATGGTATAGAAGTAGGAGCCTCAACACTATGTGCTGGATTATTTTTGAGAGTTGTATGGCATACTTCATGTTCCGAAAGTAACAGCGCCCAAGATGCATCTAATAATGATTGTTTAATTCCAACTAGCACATTGCCTATGAATGGAATTCAGCTATATGTTAATAACATTGATGATCTAGTACGCATGTTGTTTAAGTTAGTTTCTACATATTTGAAAAAAACTCAAGATGGCAGAATTATGATTATAGCAAATCAAAGCATTGAAAAGTTTTGTGTCGTAGGTAAACACTCTGAACATAGTACATACTTTCTCAAAAACCAAGCATTTGGTATTTTTTTTTAGAAGTTCATCTAAAATGTGGTGTGGCAAAGATTACAAATGCATCACGATTCAGTCTTACGGATCGCACACGCATCTCCTACAACGACGATGATTTAATTATCATCCTGCCCATTAAAGTTACAAATATTCAGGTAGCAATACTGGTATTTATTGCAGGTGATTGAATTAAATTTTACAATTTTAGATTCTCTTTGTGTACTATGGTTCGCTTTGGGGCAAAAAGGAATGCGGCCGATTATGCATTGATATTGAGCGGATTTCAGCACGAATTCGCCTGCAGATTAAAGTGGGCACACTGCGCATTTGTGATTTGAGTGTTGGCGATCTTGATATTGGGTGATTATTATTACCATATATATGTCACCGGACACAATCATTAAACAATATGTCGTCAGCAGACTGGTCCAGACTAGATTCATAGTCATTGAAGGACCAGCTACAAGCTCCTTCAACATCTACAAGGCTCGTGTCCACGAGCAGGTAATTGCTGTTATTAAGGATTACGCCAAGAATGCAGCAAACCAATTACGTCAAATGTATCCCAACTATTTCAGCCCAATAAGGCGAAATTGGGCGAAATAACTGGTGACAAATGATTGATCTATGACCCGAATTAACAACTTATCTTGAAATAAAACACAAACATGGAAAATAAAACATTTATTTTACAAAATATGGGAAAACTAATATGATACAATATAATTTATACATTAACCATTCTATACAAATTAGAAAACTACAATTACAGCTAGTTATGTACAGAGTTTCGTCCATTCTTTTGTAATGCATTATAAACTCGCAGAAGATTGAGCATCACAGATGCGTAAGAATTGTATGGATAGCATCATCACATATGTATTTCAATTGACATCTCTACATTTAGTCGATTGCCAGAGTACGCAAGCCACATCGTGTCTTTGCTTGACTTGATAACAAAACTGTGCTTGCGAGTACTTCTTCATTATACATAGTTAGTCACTTGATCATAGATAATCAATATATTGATTTCACCGCACGGCAACACCATTTATTGTTACCACATTGCCGTTGCGACCAATCGGCTCCGGCTCGTACGTACCGCTATCACGACTCGTCTCCTCGTAGGGTGCATCATACATGTTCTCATCATGAATATTCTCGTAGATATTCGTCCCGCCGACGCCGAGATGCGCGTGCGAATTCATCGGGTACCCGTTGCGATCGCTGAGCGTCGCATAGCTCATCACCGCTGCGTTGCGGTCCTCCTTGCGCTCGGCCGCCTCCACGTTTTCCGTGTTTTTCACTGGTGTCGCCTTACGCCTTTAATAACAAGTCAATATCAATAAATTTCGGTTTGTAACGAATTGGAAGCAACACTTACAGCTTTAAGTAGATCAGCCCCAAGAGAATGAGGAGGAAGACCACCACACCGGCACCGATACCGATGCTTGTGCCGAGATTGGACGCGTCCTGCGGCTCGCCGGTGGTCATCTCGCAGCGCGGCTCTTCGCCGGACCACTCGCCGCTCTCCATGCACTTCCGGAGGTACGGCCCGATGCGCTCGTACTTCGGCACGCAGTGGTACTCGATGGCGCTGTTGTACGTGGTGCCGTTCATCACAATCACGCGGCCGTTGTGAATCGTTCCGGGATGCTTGCAGTCGACGGCGACGCACGTCGGTGTCTTGCCGCTCCACGTGCCGCGCTCCAGGCAGGCGCGCGTGTCGTTGCCATGCATGCGGTGGCCACGCGGGCACGTGTACTGTGCAATGCCGCCCACGCTATGCGTGCTCACACGGAAGGTCACACCCTCAAAGGTATCCGGGTCCTTACATTGTATCTCTGCGAAAATAATCCCTACGTAACCAAAGAGATTAAGGATCAACAGTGTTACGTACCGCGACAGACGGGCGCGTCTGAGCTCCAGGTGCCATTCTCCAGACACAGTCGCCGAGAAACACCGTCCAACTCGTAATTTGCATCGCAATTGTACAATGCCAACGCGCCGTAGTAGGTTACATTGGAGGCGAGTGTAATTTTACCGTAGTCTAATTTACCAGGATTACCACAGTCAACATCTACACAACAGAGAAAGTGCATGAGAATGGATCCGGAAGTTTTGAAGGTGGGCTGATTGTGAGTCTTACAAATGCATTCGGGCACATCACCACTCCATCGGCCGGTGTCTTCGCAGGTGCTTAATGGCTCGCCGATCACCTTGTAGCCGCGCTCGCAGCGATACTTGACGAGCGCGCCGATCTTATAGGACGTCGCCCCCGAATTGCTCGAGTCCGATGAGGAGGTGCGGATCAATGTGCGACCGTACATCCGGTCGTTGCCCGTCACTGAAAGAATGCTGTGCTCGGCGAGGATTGGCTCCGGACAGCGAATTTCTACGTTAAAATAAATTGTGTGAAAGTGGGAACATAGCTGCCATGGACTGGGTGTACCTTCACATTTGGGCGTGCTATCGCTCCACTGCTTACTCTCGCCGCACGTGCGCTTCGGCACACCAATGAGTCGATAGTTGCGTGTGCAGCTGTACGCAATCTCGCTGCCCCGATACGTTGTCTTGTTTATGTAGTCGACGTTTCCGTTCGGCAGTGTTGGCACCTTGCCGCAATCAATGTCTGTGCAGTTACAAAATTCAAAATCTGATACGTATTGATTATGGGGCTTCACTTACATTCACACATGGGTGTGGTACCCGACCAGTCGCCCTCCTTCATGCACGTGCGTATCGCCTGGCCGCGCAGCACGTGCCCAACCTCGCAGTGGTACTCGATGCTCGAGTGCACAAAGAAGTCGTAGCCAACCACGTAGGAGCCAGCCGGTACGTCAGGTTCATCACAGACAATTACTGTAATAATCACAATGAAGATCTGCAGAACGTCTTCAGGAAGGGAAACTTACATTCACATGAAGGTGCATCCGCAGACCACTTGCCCTCACGGGTACATCGCTGCCGCTTCTCCCCGTCCAACCAATAATCATCCCTGCAAGAATACTCGACATAGCTATCCACCGTCGTGGAGCCATTCGCCAGCTTATAGCTGCCGTTGTCAATGTTGGGTGGTGAGCCGCAATCCACATAGCGGCATGCGGGCGTCTTCCCCGACCATTCGCCACCTAGTCCACAGGAGAGCACACCCTGTCCGAAGAGGATGTAGCCATTCTGGCAGGTGTAGGTGGCGGTGTCGCCTGCGCGATGCCCCGAGAGTGTCACAATACCGCCCTGTATCTGGGGCGCGTCGGGGCACCAGTCGAAGAGGCATTCGGGGGTGTTTTCACTCCAGAAACCGTTCTCGCCGCACGTGCGCGTCTCGCGACCGATGAGCGTGTAGTTCTCGTGACACGTGTACACGGCGGCGGCGCCGAAGGTAGTGCGCCGGCTGCGCAGCGTCACCGTGCCGTGCGGTAAGTCCGGTAGACCACCGCAATCCACGTCTGATGTTAAGCACAAAGCATTGTTTCTTACTACTTGGTTTCTTACTTATTGTTAGTGGTTACTTACATTTGCAGGATGGTGCTGTGCCCGACCAGAATCCTTCCTGCATGCACGTGCGATTCCGCATACCGACTAGCATGTGTCCTTCAGGACACTGATACTGAATGGCGCCGCCCACGTTGAAGTTGCTGCCGGTGATCGTTGTGTTTATTTGCTTATCGGGACTGCCGCAGGAGGAAGGATCTGTGAACAATCAACAAAGGACGTTCGCTTTTGAAAAAAAATCATCATTCTAATGAGCGTGTGAATTAGAATAAAGGTAAGGTAATTTCTGAATAGTTATAAGTTTATCATACTTGTAAAAACTACAACAATGCGAATTGAATTAATGAATGAATGCAAAATTGATCATAATCACATTATTAACATGCGATTGGCAGCAATCGTGATTCCAAATAAACCTTGCAATACGTATATCTTTTATTTCATTTTTATCGACGTTTTAATGGTCAGCATAGTAATGATTACTGTCTGAAGTGAAGATTCACCGCTCGCTTGAAACAGAAGGCCAAATTCATGTACTAATGGAAAACGCGAGCGTGAAGCAATAATAATCATCATTAATGATCATATTTGAAATATATTCGTATAAGTAGAATGGAAATTCTTCGATATGTAATATCTGATGAGATGCTTCATTGGCTCTCGTAGTAAGACAATGATTATACCATTGTTAATTGCGAGTCTTTGCTCCTGGCTTTATTCTGCTGCTATTATTATAATCTGCAAGCGTAATTGGAAATATTGTATAATAACGAAGCTCTCTTCTCTTAATCTAATCATGCAAATAGCAGAAACAATTCTCAATAATATTTTGTTATTAAGGACGTGGTCGCTTGTTGCACGAGAAGAACGAAATGAAGATCGAGAAAAGCCGCGAGCGATGTAATTATATAACATTAACATGTATGCCATGAATTGATTATTTTTGCATTGTTCGGATGCTAAAACATTGAGATTCGTAGTCATTAGTATTCTTTTTTTTTCAATGAACAAGAAGGTAAAGAAGAAGAAGTACAATGTGAATTTAATTACAATAATATTGGCGGGCCGCACAAAAACGATTATTGTAAGTAATATTAATCAAAAACATATTTGTTGCATATGCCGTCGTTTACATTTTTGCCGTCGTTTACATTTTTCAGTTAGTAATGGGTTTTCGAATAAGAGGTTTCATTTTGATATTAACAAAACGAGTAGTTTTTAAGAGAAATCAATGAATATTTATTTCATTGTAAAGAGGAAGGTATGCCATTAACATTTTAAAACGATATCAGCCAAATGGCCACCACGGCTACGATTGTAGCACCCTATCTTCTTCATGAAATTTTCCATGACCAATTCGCACATTTGCGGCTGTATGTCCTCGACAACTTCACGAATTCCATCTTTAAGGTCTTGAATCGATTGTGGAGCATTGGCATAGACCTTATCTTTTACGTGGCCCCGAAGAAAAGTCTAAAGGTGTTAAATCACAAGATCTTAGTGGCCAATTGTGATCACCTCTTCGAGAAATAACACGGTCAGGAAACTTTTCTTGCAACATTGCGATTGTTTCATTGCTTGTGTGGCACGTAGCGCCGTCTTGCTGAAAATAAACGTCGTCCACATTCCAATTCCGGCCATGAAAAATCATTAAGCATAGCTCGGTAGCGCCATCCATTCACGGTAACAGTTGCACCAACCTCACTTTCAAAAAAGTAAGTTCCAATCACACCGCCCGCCCAAAAACAGCATACCATCCTCTTTACAATGAAATAAATATTTATTGATTTCTCCTAAAAACCGCTCGTTTTTTTTAAATATCAAAATGAAACCTCTTATTGGAAAACCAATTACTAAATGAAAAATGTAAACGACGGCATATTCAAAGAATCTTTTAATTTCTGTGGTGCAACAAACAAGTCATGCATATATTCAATGTTTTGTTTGTTATTTGTTCTTTGAATATAGGTACATATTAAAATTCATTTTTTCCGAATAAAAATATTATATAATTTAATTTCAATAAGATAAGATTACTTTGCATCAATTATGCGTTTCGCCAAGTTATGCAATGCAAAAAGGAAAAACATCCAAGCAGCATTATAAACGTTTCAAATACATAGCACATTGCATTTTAGCACGTCGTAGTTAACATAACATAAACGCAATAACGCAACCTGCTCCTCGCACTGCAACACTACAGTATGTAGTGTGGAGGAGTGAAAGTAAAGAACGTGAACTTTACCGTAGTTTATCATACTCGTCGACGTACAAAAAGAGGCACCTTACTCGATGCTTCGACTTCGGACTTTATGCTGAAACATTTGCATGCTTGTTATTTTGCGTGTGACTAACTATGTATTCGTGTTCGAACTGCATAGCAAATACTAAATACATTTACCATCAAATACACATTTGCATGGTATAAATGTATAAAGTTCAATTCCAATGTGGAACTAGATACCCTAGAATTTGTTGCTAAGTTCCGCTTGACAGGAGAGCGGTCATCGTTCTCTCATGCTCACTCCTGTACAAGGATTAAGTGAAAGTGCAGGACAACTGCTAGAAATTAAAAATCGTTCCATGACGTTCGAGTAAACTTTATAAAAGGTACATATAGCATCAGAGATTAAACAAGATTAAACGCTTCTTACTTTATGTTTTTTTGTGATGAAGGCTTGCAAACGTAAACTGCTTGATTCGAATGGATTCGGTGTTGCGGATTGTTGCTCTTAGCATAAAACATTCGCATTCGCAGACGTTTCGCAGTCTAAACTCGTTTTCGGCTTACGTAACCGATCGAGACGTACGCCTACAACTTCCATATCGGATTCACCCGAAAGATGCTATGATCTCTGACCAGAATGTTAAGTTTAAAAGTTGTTAATAATAGTAATTCATCCACGCCTAAAATGAACTGATCGTGTTCGTGTTCTTCGCATGGCAATTGAAGATTCAATTTTGCAATCTTTATATATATGCTTCCCAAAAAGGCATTATGTCATTTCAATCTGAATAATTATCTTAAATTAATTCATAGAGATAAAATATTAATATTGAATTCCTTCTTTCTTAGGTAATTGAACGTTGGCGAGGAAAATTACAGTTAGGAAATTTCATTCTGTTATATTTGTTGTTTCCACTCGACGTAAAATGTAGAATGAGATGGCTATGATTCAATACGTAAGCATAAAATGCGGGTGGATAAAATAATGAAGTATGCTCGATACATTTCACTTCCGATTTCGGAACGGAATACATTTTACGCAATTCGAACCGTTCTGCATTCAGTAGTAACTGTTTTATTTGTACATTTAATACATTTAATCTATCGGTATCAATATAAGCAACTTGAAATGAAAATGTTTTGAACTTTCTAAATGCTATATTTATTTGATTTGATTTCATTACAGACTGTTAGTTTACTTGTTGCGTGCCTAGATTTTAATCACTGCAAGGAGGCGGTGTACACGGTTAAATGCCAAACGAATTGCAATTGCTTTGTTTTCATATGCTTACTAAACTTATTTATTAAGCGTTAAATTCCATGATTTTCAACGGGTCTCAAATGAATTGTAATAACTTAATTAATCATTTTAATTTAATTAACAACTTTATCCGATATCTTTGTTGTTGTATAGCTGAAATAAACAAAATGTATGCTTATTTGATGAGTTTTTCACACAATTTTAATGATATAACAAGTAACAAATTTTTTATATTACGAATAAATTCCATGCTGTCGGTCACATCGTACGCTGTATGATTCACATGTCCTTTGCCATGATTTCAATGCACCTTGACTATATGTAATGTTAACAATCTTATTAAATTTAATAAGAATTCATTAATTCTTCTTGAAGAATAGACATATGGAATTCGTAATAACATAAAAATGTTATGCCACACACAAAAAGGATGCGAATCCATTTTAATTGTCGTAATAGTAACAATTAACCACTCATTATATCATTAAGTATTAATGCTGGGCTGTTAGACATTAGGCCGATGTGCAAAACAATACTTGATTTATTACAACGCGTAACAGAAAAAGTGCGCACTAATGTAGTTGCATTAAACAACGAGCAGCATTGAATGGGAACGATTAGTGGTACATAGCAAAACGTAATAAATGCGTTTCAGCGAAGGTGTTTACGCACTTTTGTCATGCTTGAGTGAGAACAAAATCGAAGCAATTATATCAAGAAACGCCTTCATTATAACAGTTCCTGCGAGCATTTTTATTTAACTCTCTGTAAACATTAATACAAATGCATTTAGGTATTCATTGATGTAATTAGAAATTCGACTAGGTCAGTTTTAATTTTATAACGTCAACAACAACATCGTTTACAAGTGGAATATTTGTTGCACCGTTATTAGCATAAAATTTTAATTTGAAACGTGCCGATGACGATGCGAAAGCAACAAACAAACAAACGTACGTAAGTACAATTGTTAATATTTAGTATGCACACAGCTACTCTTACGCAACTCACTAACCTACTGTAATAGAAATCGTAGGAATTGTTGTATGGATATGATGCAGCTTGCTGCAATGAATTTTAATTTGATCAAACTATTTATCCTAACAGAAATTATTTCACGTATCAATCGACTGAATGTTTTTATTCCTGGCTAGAAGCTTAATTTTGAATGAAACAAATACTTAGTTAATCATCGATTCTGTGCTGTATGATTTTGTGAAGGTGCTCGTATTGATAAGAATCAGTGCAAGAATAGTTATATAATTGTTTCTATTTTAATTCAAAATATATCATACATTGAAATTAAATATAAACCAATTTAGTTCGATTTGTAATTAAGCACGTTAATAAGGCACAATTTTATAAACGGTAAAACATTATAGGCAAATTAATTATCCGTGGCTAATTACAATGCAATGTCCTTGGTACAAATTATAATCGAATCGTGGTTATCAAAATTATTACTCAATACATCAATCGACAACATAGCAAAACCTGTTTGACCATTGCTAAATTGAAATTTTACCTCAAATTAAGCCTGTTCCCAACTAGTTTTACGATAACTATTTTCAATTGAGTGTTAATCGAGTAACGGTTTCCCAGCTGTAGTTGTCAAGTTTCGGTAGGCCGTAAATATCACGCTATTGAATTTCGAATTAAATGAGTTTTACCCAAAATGGTTAAGTGTATGTTTACAATTCAGTTAAATATTTGATCAAGATGATAGAATCTGTGAGGAGGAAGTCCTAACTTACACTCACAAATATTTCAACTTTAGCGGTTTATTTCGGAGGGACACAAATATTATAACTTTAGAGTTCGGTGGTCGCGTGCCTTCTGCCTTGGCGTCACCGAGGGTCGCATATATACCCTCGGTGATGCTCATGTAAGAAACAGAAGAGTAACATCTTGTATGAAACAAAGAGTCTTACATACAATCACACAGGAAACTAAAAATGACACTTAAGGCGTTGTGATTTGAATCTAGGTATACCGGCGGCCTTTGGTAGTTTTTTCATGTTTATAAAATCCTAAATAGGTACCTAGGTACATGCACATGCACCGCAAATGCGCGGCTATGATGGGGCCCTATATGGCCGCCTCAACGAAGAGAACAATATCTACACGTCCCCACGTAGCCATGACTACAAATATACTTCTAAGTAGCATTTTCTTGCTAATATTGTCAATTGTTGAACATTGTCGGTTTTTCATCTTGATGATGTTGCCTTGGATCGGAAGATTATGCATAAACAAAACGCGTTTGAAGTTCATGGCGATGTTGATGCGTTTTTAAACTTTATGATCCAAGAGAACATAGCCCAATTTCGTTTTCTCGAGGTTTCCATCCCACAACCCTTTCCCGAGCCTCCGAATATTCAAGTTCTCGTCCTACCTCCTCGAAATATTTGGAAACCATTTTAATTTGTTTTGTTCATTTGTAGGTTTGTTATTTTTCATATATTAGTGTTTTAGGTCCTCAATGTAATTAATATAACAAATTATTTGAGATATTTTCTCCCAATTCCGATTGATATTTTCGCAAGTTGTTGCGATGCATGTGGTCGTGCATGTGTAAGCATGGCTAGGGAGTATGTATAGTGTTATGTCTCGCTTAGTCGAGGCGCCCGCACAGTCAGGCCGCGAGCTCCCCCCTTATTTATTTAGGTTCCGAAAAGAAGTGGCGGTTATAAATTATTTTTTCGAGTTTCGGGGATTTGTATTCGTCCCGCCACAAATCTATGCACTGTGAAGTGTCCACCAGTTACTTGGAATGAACTTGTGACACTTTACACTCCAAATCAGAATACTAGGGCGAGTAAAACATTTCCGGAAGTTTTGCCAGAGACACAAATGTAACTATAGTCAAGCCGCTAGCGCTCGTCACTTTTGACGTGGTTGACCTAATTTCGAGTGCGAGGTAGTCACTTCGTTCAATTATATTCGTTGATATCCGCCAACAATCGTCTCGCTATAA
>JARJDR010015943.1:0-17205 GCA_030264135.1 Myllaena sp. GC000078 | reverse complement strand
ATATCGATTAAGTCTTAAAAATTTTGGTGTTCATTCAATTTATGTCACGAATGATGTTTCAACTTCATCATTGGTTTTTGAAATGGTTTTTATATAGTTTGTGCGTTTGGTTGTTTTTTTGTACACTTACATATGGTTATTTGCTAATCGACACACCGAGTGCAATTCGTAACTTTCAAGTTTGCACCGTTTTTTTTTCTTCCAGCCAATCACACGACATGATGATGGGTCACGTGCGTGCTGCTGATTGGCTGCCCTACTACCAACATCATCATGAATATAATACGATACCGATTACGATGCTGCGTCGTTTTGATTGTATATTATGTTGTTCGCAATCGAGATATGAGTCGTACCCTTAGCATAGTAACACATTCATTTAACCTACCCACAGACAAAATGAACAACAGAGACTTTAGGGGGTGAAAAGGGGGGTGCGATGGATGTGAGTAGAGTGAGTATTCCGCGGTTTACGATTGTCTGCGTTTGTCAATGCGTTTGTGTGTGTGTTAGTTTTGGTTTTTGATTCGTTTGTAAATTCCTCCACGTAGAAATATATATATATATACATATAACATCTTTCCCAAAGTTCCTCATAAATGCTACCAGACGACAAAAACGAGCGCTCAAGATCCTATCTACCCCATTGCGACCCCAACGACAACAACTACCCCTAAATACGTATCGGGCTATAATATAATATATAAAACTGTACAAAAAATAATAACCATATCAACATCAACAATCAATTAGTCACCAACAGAGTTAAGGTTAATAATACAAAGTAAATACGGTTAGTTTGTTTTGTGTTTGTTTGTTTGTAGCGAGACCGGTCCTGCAGTCGAGATATGCTGCCAATAATCATGTGTCCATATAAATACAACGAATGAAACGGATACATTTCAATTTAAAAAAAAACAAACGTCAACAATGAATAAACGGCAACCAACCAACCCTGCGTTCCAGGTCACGTGTGCCACAATAAGGTGTGGTGTAATAAGGTGTTTACTGTATATGCGTAACGCGCAACATTCAAAGATGTCCCTATCTTTCAACTCGGAGGAGATCGCTGGGGGTTCACACGTGGCACCAAACCCTAATATTAATGCATATTGCGTTGATTTCCAGCCCTGCACACCACGTGCAAACCAACCACGATCCTCGTTTCACCCTTAATTATAAATATTTATACAAAATTATATATCACAATCAATTTGCTATCATTTCAATAATATATCTTGTATGTAATATAAATACCTTTTCTTATGTTTAGGTGGCCACTGCTGCCCCGTGCGTGATTTGCGCCGCATACATCCCGAGCACCCGGTGGATGAGTTCGTACTGCTCGGCGGTCTGCACCATACCGCCGCGATGCAACCTCAACGAACAGAGGATGGCAAGTACGTCCACATTCGCATTGGAGCGCAACTGCCGGATGCCGTTCAAGATGGCAAGAAAGCAACCGGTGCGTCCGATACCAGCGCTACAATGCACAATCACCGGTGTCGGAGTCTTCCCCGCAGCTGCTGCTGCCTCCTCCTCGTCGCTTGAGGTGCGCGTCAAGCCGTTGCAATTGTCCGCACGCGCTCCGGTGGTGGCTTCGACGCTCTCGAGGATGCTCACCGCCAACCGCAGCACCTGCTCCGGCTCGGCCATTTTGTGGTCCTGCCACCTTGCGTACCAGTAGTGCCGCACCACACGGCTCACCGCCGTGGGGATGTGCGTGACGCTCAGCGTGCGCACGTTCACATCGCCAAGCGCGTGCAGGCCTCCGAACGCGATGCGAAAATCACCGTGTCGCACCTCGTCCACCTCCTCGAACTGCAGCTCTTCCGTGTTGTCCACGGAGGTGGAGGAAGTGGTGGTGGTTTGGCCGCCAAAGGTGAATTTGTCATGCGTTGTGACGGTGGTGGTCGAGCGGATGGTGTAGTAGCTCACCGCTTTGCCCTCGCCCAGCGACGAGGATGATACCGAGGTGAGCGATGAAGAAGTACCCCCGCACGAAGAGGTGGATGATGACGACGTTGAAGAGGACGTGGAGGTGGTGCGTATCAATGGATTGGTTGTTGAGTGGGTGCGCCCCAGGGGGAAGTACAATTCACACTTGTTGCGTCCTTTCTCCACCAGCTGGGTGAGCATTACTATGCTTTCGCACTGTCACCAAAACCAAATCGTGGGTTGCAGTACGAACCAATCCAAAATATATGAAAAACTTACGTTTGTTTGCCAAACCATCTGCCAGAAATCATCACAGGTGTGCGCCATGGGGCCCTGCGTGGCAATATACGCCGTCTCCGTGTAATCAGGGCCCTTTACGTAATTCGCATGGATGTAGGGCTGTGCACCAGTTAAAATCACGCGGCTGTGCTCATTGGGCAGCACACCCTTATACCGATTGCGTGTTTGACTCCCCGACACAATGCACTTCTCCTGCAGGTTCAAAGGCACCTCCCAGAACTCCTGGTGTAATTTAGGTACGCGCGGTTGCTGCAAAATCCAAAGTGACCAAGTACGTATGACTAACAATTTGAATAGCTTACCTCACAACAGGCACGTAGCTCAGCAATGGACAGCACACTACCAGCAGTCTGCAAGTACTGGACGTTCTGCAGGTGCAGCTTGAAATCATCACTCAGCACACGCGATTCCTCCAGGTCGGCTTGGCGCGGATAACAGGCGCGTCGATGTCCACGGCAATGTCGCAGCATGCAAGCAGTGCGACTACCACTGCCACTTACGCCCGTGGTGGTGGGCAGGGTGTTGGAGCAGAGTCCACAAGGTGGCACATAGAGGTTTTCATTGGAGAGACTCTTCCTGCCACCCATCATATTGCACACGCAGCTGCACTGCTGCTTACTGCCGGTGGTAGTGGACGTGCTGCTGCAACCTGGCGCAAACTTACTCGGCACCGACTCGTAGATCGTGCACGTACCGCACGTGTCTTTCGTCGGCTTGGGTTTGCCAGCGCGCTGCAGGCAATGCTCGCACTTGTAGACGTTCTGATAGAACGCCGTGAAGCACGTGCCGAACGAGGTGAGGTTCAGCGTGGAGATGGATTTCGCTGAATTGAGCCGCAACGAGGAGGTGGCTACAGCTGGCGGTTGTGGAGTCTTCTCACCGCCACCACCGAGGTCGATGGTAAGCGATGCGTTGGAGCCGCGCCGTTCGAGAAGGCCTTTTGCCTTGATACGCACTACCGGTTCACTCCTCTGCTGCTGGTGCTGCTGCTGATGCTGCTGTTGGTGGTGGTGGTTGTGATGCTCCGAAGTAAAATCCTGCAGCATCATAATCTCTGGCAGCGTCTTCAGCGTTTGGCTGCCGGAGATGCTCGAATTTGAAGCAAACCGCTTCAAGTTGGTTGGCGGCGGCGCGATGGTGAACGCCTCACCTCCCCCGGAAGCGCGTGTGTGCTTCTTGGGCGTGTTGGGCATGGAGAAGACGTCGCGCATCCGCGGCGGCCCACCGCAGCCAGCGCGCGGCTCCGAATCTAAACTGATCGCCTTCAGTTTGCGGCTGAGCGTCGGCGTCTTCGGCGACTGCACCATCAGCTGCGGCTGCTTGTCATCGTCACGCTCAGCAGCAGCCGCCGCCGATGTGGTCAGCTGCAACGAGCTGGGAGGATGCGCCGGCGGTCGGCGCAGTACTACGACCTCTTCTACGGGATGCACTACCACTGCGTCGCCGATGGTTGCGGTGGTGGTGGTAGTGGATGTGGTGCTACATTCTAGGTGATGGTGGAAGCTAAGCTGCTCACCTTTCTGCTTCGTGGTGGACGTCGTCTCCATCATGCTGCTGCTGGTCATTGCGGGTTGCTCCATTAATGCCTCACTGTGGCACGCTCGCCATCCTCTTCGTCGCCCATGGGTTGCGCGTGCCTGGTGGGGCGGTTAGGTGGCTGGAAGGACGTCCTGCTGCTGGTGAAAACACGACGATGTCGAAGAGCTGCACTCGCTCCCCAGGTCGGCCATGACGGGTCTGCTCTGGATGGGGGTGGGGAGAGTGGGCCACACACGCACACTCAGCTGACGCGGAAATCCCCGGAACTGGGTCAACGCCGCAAACGTAGGCAACTTTTGCATCTCGTCATGGCTTTATTTGAATTTAGTGTTTCATTTTTGTTTGAGTAAGGGCGCGGGAAAGGGCTCACCAGTATCACAAAAGTACATAATACAATAAATATGCTAGGAATCAATTATGTGCGTGCGTCAAGAGGAAAACTAGACTCTATTCTGTAGTCTTTCACTGCGTATAGTATGCATTTCTAGC
This sequence comes from Myllaena sp. GC000078, assembly GCA_030264135.1. Classification (NCBI taxonomy): domain Eukaryota; kingdom Metazoa; phylum Arthropoda; class Insecta; order Coleoptera; family Staphylinidae; genus Myllaena; species Myllaena sp. GC000078. Next base: position 12,939 of record JARJDR010015943.1, on the reverse strand, counting down.
TTAAATCATATGTAAGAAATAACTTAAGTATTAAAATCACGTCTAAGCCGCTTATGTTAGCAAACTAGAATATTTTACAAACGTGTTTGGGTGAATTGAAAACAACAACGAAATGAAAAAGCGAATATCTGATTCGTATGTACACAAAGTGTGCTTGAAAAGTGCGTTAAAATAAATAACGAACGCACGTTTTTTTGTTTGTTAGGTTATAAATAAATGGAACGAATGAATCGATACCTAATCTGTCAAAACGTTGCCAATGAACGTCATCAGCTCACCTCACTCATCTTTTCCTACCTATCCTGTCTGCGTGAGTCACGTGGTTTAAACTTTTGTTTTGCGCACGAATCACTACGCCAACATCCTGTATAATTATACTTCTTTGCCCTGCTTCATTCCGTCAGTTTATTCCTTGCTTTTTGTTTGAATATAAAATTGATTTGCTTCGATTTATGTCAGTCAATCGTTTAACTTATCACTTTGATGAATTCCGAGCGCTGTCGAGAACACGAACCAAAACATACATTCGATTTCATTGGCGCAACTCGTAACTTAATTAATGCCGGAGTGCCAACACACGCTCGTCTGCTTTCAATAAATTAATGAATAAAACAGAAATCGCTAAGAATTGGTTCTTAGCCATCGCCCGTATTTGCTTTGAGGGGGTTTCTGGTCCGAACTTACTATTTCCGTAAAGGGAGGAAATTTTTAATCTCCCAAAATTTTGCGAGATTGTTGAGACTAGGATTTAGGTATACGCACAAGATTCGTATTTTTGAGCCGTCCCTCTGTATGTCTAACGGGTGGTTCAGAAGGCCTTCTCCTCGACGCGCTCCGCGTCCGTGGACAGCGCCTCCCGTAATGCTTCAACACAATTTTTTGGTATTAACGTGCCTAAAAACAAAGTCACGCGTTGAAATTTAAGTTGGCAATAAGGTTCAAATGAGATAATGGATAACGGTCACTCACCAACAATTTTGAGGCCATCATCCGTCCGCAGACGTATCACCTGCATCTTGTTGTTGTGCGCATTGCGCGCGGCGAGCACACCCTCGACGCGCGCCCACACAGCCAACACCGACCCGGAGACGACGTGGTACGTGCGCATCCGCAACCCCACCTCGCAATCGCCGGCATTCCGGCAGTTTCCGTTCCAATACGCATGCGAACACGTCGTCGTCGACGCCTCATACTGCGCGCGCCATGCCTCCTCCGCCTCGTCCGGCTGCACCTTCACGTACTTCTTCTCCAGCTCGGCGAGCGACTGCTGTCGAAACTGCTGGCCCGTGTTCGGCCGATGCACCATGAACATCATCTCCTTCTTGCTCTCCGGCTTCTTCTTGCCAGCCGTCTCCACGGCGACGGCAAGGATAGCGGTGTGCTTGTCGTTGCGCGCCTGGTGCGACACGTAGAAACCCTCCTTGGAGCCGGGTAGTTCCGCCCACTTGTCGTGCGCCTCTTCCCACGCCATACCGCGCTCCACCGCCACCGTGTGCATCTCGGTGGGCGCCGTGCCCGTCGCGTGCTTGCGCAGAAACGTCACCGTCTTCACACGCTTCACGTTCTCGCCGCCAGCGCCCAGGTCGAGGATGCCCAGATCAAACCGGCCGGCGCGTTTCGCCTGCGACACGATCTCGGTGAGCGTGTCGGTGAAGTAGCGGAAGAGCCGGTTCTGCAAATCCACCGGCATGCCAAGGATACGATTGAGGAACTTCGACATGTTGTTGTAGTCCTTGTCCAGCGAAAGCACGCCGGGCATTTGCTCGCTGTTGACGATAATCCCAACGCCCACCAAGGCAGCGGCGACGTCCTTGAAAAAGTCGCCTTTGTAGTCCTTCGGCGGTGGCACCAGAGGACTCTCGTAACCCATGATGGTTTTCATCGTCGCCTCCAAGGCGCTCCGCCCGTACTTGTTGTCGATGTTGAATTGCGACAGATCGCGTGTTTCGGTTGCGCGGCGATCACCGTGTGTGAGCGCGCCGAGACTCTCGAGACGCTTGGCGACAATACTGGCGAAGCGCCGCTCGCCGGCGAGGTCACTGATGAGGAACATGTACTCGGGGGCGTTCACCTGGTTGGAGCGATGCGTTCGCCCGAACTGCTGGATGGCACGGTCCGCCGACCACGGCAGCTCCAGTGTGATATGCACACGACGCCGCTGATTCCGAACCCGACGATCGCTCTGCAAGGAGATGCCGCTGGACGCCGCCTCTGAGATGATCGCCACGTCCTTCTCACCATCCATGAAGCGCTTCTTCTCGGTGAGATTGAGCGTCTCCAGCGGTACGTCGTTCTCCGAGCGCGATTCGTATTGGATGCCGTCCTCGGTCTGCACAACGCGCCCCTTCCGGCCGGTCATCTCAGCGACGTTCTCCGGCCCACCCAACTCATCAATCAGCTGATCGAGAGTGTTCGGTGGGAGTTTCTCACCGAGTCGCTCAATCTGCTGCAGGAGGTGCTCCTTCATCGCGCAAGCCTTCTCGATGGCGTCTTTAGGCGGTGCGTAGTTCATCGGCGTCGAACCACCACCGCCATTCAGCGACATGGACGTGGAGGTCTTCGGCTTGGCGGCGTTGTTCTTCGCCGCCAGCAGCATAGAGATCTTGTCCTGCGTCGACGGACGTTTCTTTGGCGTCTTCTTCTTCTTGCTCTTCTTCCCTTTGCTTCGGCTCCATGGATCCGCATCCGAATCGGAATCCGAGTTAAACGGATTGAAGTCTGACGACGGCGCCGAGTCTGAGTGCTCCTCAGACTCAACACTCTCATTCTCCGAGAGCTTGAAATCCGAGCCGTTCGAATCCTCCTCGGAGTCGGACGTTGACCATTTGTTCCGCTTGATCGCCTTCGCCGCAGCTTGCCGCATTGGTTTGCGTTTGTTTCCGGACGAATTCCCGGTGACGGGTTGCACCACCGCCGTCGCCCCGTAGTTCTCCAACCCAAGCAACCGCTGGATGCGCGACCTGTCCGGCGCTGGGAAGTGCTTCTCCACCAGCGTCTGAAACACGCCTTTGGCGGTGGACACAAAATCGCTCAGCTCACCATCGTCGCGCTCCAGCTGCTCGAGCGTGCGCGCCTCGCCGGTGCTCTGCAGCCCAATCACCACGCACTTGCCGCACTTGATCGCCTCGTGCGCGACGGCGACGGCGTGCGGCACCTTCGCCGCAATGCACAGGTACTTGAAGAAGCGCTGGTGCGACGACCAGAACTGGCCCCACATCGTCTTGCGCATGCGATTGGCGGCGTCCACCAATTCGGCGGCCTCGTGAAACCGCTGCATCGCCTCCACCCACAGCCGCACGCTGGCGTCGTACACCTTCTCGAATTCGGGGGGCAGCGGCACCTCCTCGATCTTGAACGTCACACCGTGGAAGGAGAGCTGCCGTGCGATGTACGCGCCGCGCAGCTTCATATCCATGGCGACGATCTCCATCGCGCCAACGCCACGCTTCTCCACAGCGCCGATGAAGTCGGTGAACTCCTTGAAGGGTGTACCCTCGCCCCACATGCCCAGGCGCACCATGTAAGCCATGTTGCGCGGCTCCGACGCGCCGGTGGCCGACGCGTAGATGACCCGCGCCTTGGGCAGCTTGTTCTGCAGGTCGAGCACGGTGAGACCCGTCTTGGTGGGCTTGGACGAGCCCACCGGGCAGAGATTCTTCGCGCGGTGGCACTCGTCGAAGACGATCAGCCCGTCAAAGTCAGCGCCGCACCATTGCAGCAGCTGCTTCAGCCGACTCTTGTACTTACCGCCAGCGGAGTTGCTTTCGCCGATGAGCGCCGAGTATGTGGAGAACACGACTCCCTTCTTGACATTACCGTTCACCGCCGACGAGATCTTCGCGTATTTGAACTTGTTGAGCGGGTGCACGTCAATCTTCGACGCGCCGATGTCTTTAAGATCACGCTCGGCGTCGTATTTCAGGTCATTGGACACTGAGACCCAGATGGCGCGTTTGCGACCTTTGAGGTAGTTCTCAAAGATGATGCCGGCGATGGTTCGCCCCTTGCCGACGCCAGCACCGTCGCCGATGAGAAACCCAGCACGTTGGTTATCGGGGAGGATGTGTTCGTGTGCTTGGGACGCGTAAGTGATGCTTTCTAGTTGCAGCGCTGAGAGGTGACCCAGCTTGATGGTGTCTTCAGGTAAGGAGAGCTTGTACCATACATCCGCAGGTGCAACGCTGCTTAGTGAGGCGGTTTCCACCACCGGATCGGGATGCTTGCGACCCAGCTTCAGTTTACTGGGCATGTAGTCCTCGTAGGTCTCAGCAACACCCATCTCCTCATCATCAACCTCCTCCTCTTCTTGTTGCTGTTGCTGCTGCTGCTGTTGGGCTAGTTGGCCAGCGGTCATCCACATGGAGGAGAGAGCCTTGCTGCTTAACTGCCCACCCCATGGCTGTGCAGTGGGCCCACTACCGGGCAGCAACATGGAGAGGTGGTTCCAAAGTCCTGATTGCATGTATTGGTTGCTCATTTCGAGGGTTGCCATCTCCACTAAAAACATCAAATTGACTATTAACATGTTGATTAAGTACATTTATAAGCAACAAATGAAATGAGAACCCAAATAAAACACATCCACGCATGCTCGTAAAGCCTACAAACATCAAACTTACTCTGCTGCATGAACTGTGCAGCGTTGAAGGCGCTCCCACTGCCACCGCTGCCATTACTGGCGGCCGGTGGCGGCGGTTGCGGCGGGTTGAACATGCCCATGTTCATCGATCCGGCGCCACCAAGCGTGTTCAGCATGTTGGCCATCGCCGACACGCTGTTCATGTCGTACGGGTTGTTCAAACCCACTAAGGGACGCATAAGTTGATATTCCACCAACCACCAAAGAGGCATACAGCAGTTCGCAGAGAGAGAAGACACAGCAAATCACTTACAATTGTGTAGATTATTGGGTCCATGCGCAGTCCAGCCGCGCTCAAACATCTCGCCCATGCTCTGCAGCTTGGACAGGCTGGAGAGATTCGTGGGCATACCACCCATCATCTTGCTGAAACCCCGCTGCTGTGGAGGCTGCCCGAACACCTTCTTCACGTCCGGTTTGGTCTCCGGCTCCGGTAAACCCGCCGATGCCGCCAAAGTCTTCCCTCCACCTGCATCATTCACACCACATCAATCAGCCTGCACAGAATGAGCTTGGAGATAGTTACCCGGCACTTGTATCTTATCGGGATCCTCATCGTCGTCGAACTCCGAGCCGGATGATTCATCCAGATCATCCATGTTGAGCACTGCAAAACAAAATAACAGTTACAAAATGAAAGCACAACTGACAACACATCGGGTTGGTTATAAATCAGCGCCGACTTGGAAAAGCAGGAAGTGTGTATTTGGAATGGAATTGTGACTGGTTGTCTCCTGCCAATCGAATAAATAATTAATGCAATCAGGAGCCACCCTCTCTCACTAGCGCAAGGAGGGATGAGAAACAGCAGCAGCCATCTTACCAACGCCCACGATGCCTCAGCCTCAACCGAGTAATCGAAGAGGCGGTGACCTCTTCGCCGTCGGGTCGGCAACAGCAGCCCTCCACCAGGTGCGCCACCAGAAGTTTGGTTATGAAATTTTTCCGAGCGCAAAAAATACGGGGGAAAAAAACGACAACCGACGCCTCCTCGTCGGCGAGGTTCCGCCGAGCGTGGTCGACGCCCCACGCGTGATTTCCTGGTGCTGTGATCTTCTCTTGGTTTTTTTTTTCTTGCTCGTGCGGTGAAGAAAAAAAAGCGCGATACGTGACTGGCACGTTGTCGGCCGACTCGCAATCAGACTGGCGGATTACGCAAACAATGCGCGCGGACCACTCCGACACTTTCACGCACGTGGAGCGCCCGTGCACGACGGGGACGATGGAGGTGAAAAGCGCGCGTGAAAAATACGCGTGTTTTTCGGCCTCACGAGGGAGGAAGGGGGGAGAGAAAGAGCACGCAACGCACGCATCCGCAGACGATGGCGTTCGCGAAACAACTGAAACGCGAGCAGTCAGTTTCTCTCAGTTTCTCTCGTTTTCATTAGTGGCACGCGCATGCGTCGTTACATTTCACCGCTGCCAACATTGATTTTCGGGCCAACACGAAAAACTCTAAGAATCGCGGGGAAAAGTGAGAAAAAGCCTGGGACGCGCTGCGTGGGCGACAAAGACGAGGTGGGTGCTTACACGCCTGCCAACTGCGTCACTAGCCGTCACTAGCAGTCACTAGATTCGCTGTGTTTTGCTTGGACGGTTGCCTAATTCTCACAACTAACCTCAAGCCGTAAATTCTACTAAAATATCAAGCTTCTAATCCTTATAATTTGTTATAATTATAGTAATTGAAAGTTGTTTGGTTTGTTTATCTGCTCGATATTCGTTTAAACTCGCATATTTTCAATCTACGGACGCTTCTACGACCTGCCAAAGAGTTGTTCTCATCTTTACTCTAATTCAAGGTAAACCCAAATACTTGTAACGAATTCATGTTATTATCTGTAAATCCTAATCATCACAAGTTCTGAACAAGTACAATTGAGTAAAAAGTTGTTTTCGGGGATGTTTTCAGCAATAAAACGTTAACAATCGTTAGCTTTGCGGTGGACTAAACATAACCCCAAAAACAAATTTCCTTGCTCAAATCCAGGTTTTTCTCAATCATCCCTCGGGAAATAAAAGATTTGTGGGTTTGCAGGCATTGTTCAACAAGCAGGATGTCGATCGGTGTGCCGATTAAAGTGCTGCACGAGGCTGAAGGGCATATCGTGACGTGCGAGACCATCACCGGCGAGGTGTATCGCGGCAAGCTGATCGAGGCCGAGGATAACATGAACTGTCAGATGACGAGCATCACCGTCACCTATCGGGATGGACGCGTTGCGCAGCTGGAGAACGTCTACATTCGCGGCAGCAAGATACGCCTGCTCATTCTACCGGATATGCTGAAAAACGCGCCAATGTTTAAGAAGCAGACAAAGACTGGGACTGCTGGCAGGGGGAAGAGTGCCATACTGAGAGCGCAGGGTGAGTAATATTAAGTCTTCAGCCTTATTCTTCTTCTTCTTGTTGTTGAAAGCCAGATGGCTTGTCTTGACTAGAATCGAAGCTTATTGGATTGATTTGTTGCAGCTGCAAGAGGAAGAGGTCGAGGTTCGGGTAATGCAGGCTCACGAGGTGGACGAGGAGGAGGTGGCGGTGGTGGTGGAGGAGGAGGAGGTGGTTCATGGCAAGGAGGTGCTGTTGCACAACAGGGTGGACCTGTACCCGGTGGCCGTGGTCGACAGTAATACTATATTTCTAACTAGGTTTATTTATATCTAAGTTTAATCTAATGTCGAAGGGTTTCTTACAAGTGGAGTTGATTGGATGTACAAGTCTATTTGTAAGTAAGCCCTACTTACTTAATGATACTGTTTGAGTTGATTTAAGACCTCAGAATGATTGATTTTTTCATGTTTACTTGAAACTAAATAAGTGAATAAATACTTTTAAGATATTGTCGTAATAAAAAAACGCCCTATTTACTTATATTATGTTTGATTCTGTTTGTCTTTTCTAGTAAGACATGTAATAATCTTGGGAAAACAAATTTAATGATTTTGCACGTGCAAAACCAGGTAACTAAAAACACCCAAGCTTAACCTCAAAAGCTACCCCAACTTTTTTCATCAAACTGGCATAATCTCATTAGAAAACTCGATTCCTTGTAAATTTAATCATTTAGTGTCTCCTAGGTAAGTTCAATATCAGCTACCATACATCTATTATGATTATTTCCTGAAATTCAAACTAATTCGCTTATTTTCAATAAGATACATATCGCAATTCATCTAGAGCGAAGCATATTACTTTGGCAAGATGCCAAACGTACAAGAAACACCGGCGTCGCAACGCCTCACCAACGACGACTTCCGCAAACTTCTTATGACCCCACGCTCAACACCCGCAAATGCCCCAGCTCCCGGCTCCATCCGGGAAGCGATGGCAAACGCCTCCAAGATGCCACCGCCCACCAAAGACGACAAAACCGAGGAGCGCCGCAAGAAGAAGTCGTTCTACGCCAAACTCAAGAAGCAAGAGGACAATAAGATGGCTGAGCTGGCAGAGAAATACCGTGATCGCGCTGGTGAACGTCGCCAGGGCATCAATCCCGACTACCAAAGCGACGATCCGATGAGCACAGCGCAAGCATACCGCGCTGTTGCTCCCGACCTCAAATCCGGCTTCGACGCCGCCGAACGCCGCCGGCAGATGATTCAAGAGTCCAAGTTCTTGGGCGGCGACATGGAGCACACGCATCTGGTGAAAGGACTAGACTACGCTTTGCTGCAGAAGGTGCGCGCTGAGATCACCAACAAGGAGACGGAGGCCGAGTCGGAGATGGAGCGGCTGGCGAGCCGGCAGATGGAGGAGAAAGAACGCAAAGACTCGGAGGCAGCGGCCGTGCGACTGGCGCGTCAGCAAGCACAGCAGCACGAGGAGGACGAGATGCAGTTCAAGACGAAGATCGGGAGGAACGTCTTCGGGGTGGTATGCGCAGCGCGTTCGCGGCATATAGAACGGCAGGAGCTATTCGCCGTGGGGCGTATGGCTTACGTGATCGACTTGGATGAGGAGGCGGATACCGATATCCCAACAACCCTGATCCGATCCAAGGCGGATATACCCTCCTTGGAGACATCCACCACGCTCACCACCAACGACATAGTGATCAACAAACTCACACAGATTCTCTCCTATCTGCGGCAGGGTAATCGCAAAGGAAAGAAACTCAAACGCCAAGAGAAGGATCGTTTTGATGATGCGCAAATCGCTCCGGAGAAGAAACCCAAGCATAGCAAGGTGGACGATTCTATCTATGGGGAGATTGGGGATTATGTGCCGAGTAGCAATCGGTCGCGTGGCGGCGATAAAGAGAAGAAGCGGCCGTACTTTGATAAACACGAGGAGAGCGAACCGTCCAGCGGGCCCACGCTGAAGGTGAACAAGTCGGCGGCGATCCTCAATCGGTTAACACAGGAACCGGAAGGATATGCGGAGTGTTATCCGGGTTTGGAGGAGATGAACGACGCCATTGACGATTCCGACGATGAGGTTGATTACTCCAAGATGGACTTGGGTAACAAAAAGGGACCGATTGGCAGGTGGGATTTCGATACAGCTGAGGAGTACTCAGATTATATGAATCAGAAGGAAGCCCTGCCGAAAGCGGCGTTTCAGTACGGGGTTAAGATGGCTGATGGCCGGCGGTCGCGGAAGCAGAAGGATAAGAATGAAAAAGCGCATTTGGATCGCGAGTGGCAAAAAATTCAGAATATTATTCATAAGAAATAAGAGATGCCCGTGTGCTTGATTCATTTAATTCAGTTAAATGAAACAAATACACAATCGCGAGATATAATTTATAATATAAATAATACAAATAATGCGTATTGTGCGTAATTTAAAACTTTTTAAGTTTGTTTTGTTTTTCCCTTCCGCCGCGGTTAAAGACTAGTTAAACTATCATTTTCACTTGTTTCATTTCGCTATCAAAATATAGATTAGTTTAATTTTTTAATGGGAAGCTGACTACGGTCGAATAAATGCCAATTAACCGTTTGTTATCGCCCTTGCGAATTATCCAGTCATGCAGAGATAAGTACTTAGCGGTTAATTGGTATGCTCGGCTGATTTAGGCCGTGTGGCACGTGCCAGCATGCGGACAATCGGCCCGTAAATCACCGCCCACGGCAAAAAGAACCACACGCCCATGTAATTCACGACCCCAAACACCTTCCAATAACGGTCGAAGGTGAGCAGCGTGAACGGCGCCAAGCACCAGCCCATGAAGATGAAAGTATACAGCCGCATCAGAACATACCGCACAACGCGCACCGGTGTCTTCGCGAACATTTTCTGCATGTGCGGATGCTTGGCGAAGATCGCCTGCATGTCCTTCTCCATGAACATCACGCTGAACTCGAAGAAGAACGCGACGTAATAGCCGGAATGGAATCCGTGCCAAACGGCAAGGAATAGAAGCGCCGCCAGTTGGCTGAGATAGCGATTGCCAAGGAATTTCAACCGTTTGTATACGTACTGAGCGACCCAATGGTTCGTGTTGGTGTTGAACGACTGGATGTAGTGGCTGAATTCCGTGGAGTTCTCGAATTTCGCGAGGTCGACGTTCGCGACGCCGTCCCACTTGCGGCGGCCGGTGGTGGTGTCGATGCCGTTTGCAGTCAGCCCGAAGCAGATGCATGCGCCTTCCGTGAGCAGCCAGCAGGCGATGTACTTGTAGAGGTTGACGCGACCCCAAAGCCCCAGCAGAAGAGCTCGCTTCCAGAAGGCGAGCGCTGCGTAGTCATCCGAGAGCAGGAAGTCGTCCGATACGTACATGTTGACGATTTGATAGATGAGCATGTAGGTGATGCCTGCTGCAAGTCGGCGTGCGCCCGCTGCGATGGATGCTGGAGGACATCCTGGCGCGCCTTCGTCGGAGAACTCCCCAGCGACGAAGCTCTGGTAGCGCTTCATGGGGAACTGCGGCCCGATGAGGAAGCATGTTGGGAAGAACATATGCCCGCAGTACTCCAGCAGTTTGGGGCGCACGCGTAATGCGACCGCTTTATTCGCCTCGGAGAGTGTGCCTTCCGGTTGGTTGCCGTCGTACAGGTCGAAGGCGAGTCCGATCAGCCGCAGCACCAGCACGCACTGCGGTAGCGTCCAGTTGATGTCGTAGTCGTTGGTGCTGGAATAATAATAGCCTAAAATGCCCAACATTTGTGGTGGTTCGTCTCAAAACAGATCCCTCTCCTCTCACCAATCAGCAGGTAGCTCATGTTGAAGACGAAGGTGATGGCCACGGCGGTGGCGGTGCCGCGGAACAGCACCAGCGTGGCGAACGAGAAGAGAATGGTGAAGGCCGAGTGCAAGCTGGCGAAGCCGTAGTTGCAGAGGCCGATCGCGAGGCCGGTGGCGATGAAGTAGAGATGCTGTATGTTGGCCGCCTTCCCGTAGAAGCATCGCCGATGGATGAAGGCGAGAGGGTAGCCGGCGAGCAGCGTGAGCAGCAGCCGGAGGGCCGCCTCCTGGGTGCCGGTCGCATCGGCGAGCTGCGCAACGATACCCATCACGTCGGCGTACTGGACTCGAGTGCGTGTTCTGTTACTGCCCGTTCGTTGCACCACGTTACGCACGTTACACTGGCGGAGGGGAAATTTACATCGCTGCCGAGGAGGTGCAAAGTCCGCACCAGATCAAATTTATCGAATGATTGTCCCCTCTCATCCAACAGGGTTGGGCAACTCTTTCACATCTACCTACCGAGTGTATAACGAAATTTAATTAATTATAATTAAAATTTTAATAAATTTAACTTAATTAATCAATTAATAACCCTTTACGTAAATATTTGAATCCCTAACAATGGTGTTTACGTCTAAATAATGAAAAATTTGAATAATGAATGTGATTTGAATGAAAAATCTGCCAGCAGGAAGGAATCAATTTGATTGTATTCTAATCAAAGAAGCCAAAAAAACCACCACTCACCTAATAAATATTCATCATTATAACAAATCTTTGTTAATTATTCACCAGTTACAGTTGAATATCAATCACATTTGAGTCGTACTGCATAACCAGCACCATATCCTTTGGCGAAACATGAAAACAACTCAGCAGCAGAGTGCTGGTCTGCAGTTCTGCAGTGGAACCAATTAACAATAACGTTTTATTACATATGTACTCCCAAAAATTATCCTACACATACTAAGCGCATTGCCATGGATGGATGTCCTGCTATCCTTTACCGCCCGTATCGCGGCTGGTGCGATTCCGCCTCGTTGAAGACGACGTCGACGTCGTCTCCTCGGTGTTGCTCGTGGTGGTGGTGTGCTGCTGTTGCTGTTGCTGTTCGCGTAGCTCCAGGTCGAGGCGCTCTTTGGCGCGCACGATCTTCGACTGCAGGTAGAGCGTGCCGCCGCGCGCTTTTTCGTTCACGTCGAACAGATGCTTGTAGCGCTTGTCGACCTCTTCGCGCTCCAGGTCGGCGACGTTGAGGATCTGCTTCGCCTCGTCCAGTGAGAGGCCCGTCTTGTTATTGGCAACGCGCTCGGCGCGCGTCTTCGTGTTGCCGAGCCGGCGCGCTGCTTCCTGCGACGCCTCGTACTCCTGCCTGATGGCGCGCGCGAACGCCCGCCCGAGGATCTGCGAGCCGGCGACGATGAGTTGCGCGAGGAATTTTGCCATCGAGGAGGAAACGTAAGCGTGAGGAACACAGCGTGAAATTTCCCCTAACCTAATTTAAGTTTTGGAGGTTAATCCAATATTTAACCCTTTAATCCACCATTAATCCACTTCCTAGGCAAATAAGTGATTATATAATTAACTTTCTATTTAATTACTAGTTATATACATAGTATACAATATAGAAAATTGGATAGTATACACATGCAACTGTAGAATTGTTCAAATCATTGATGATGATTTACTTTGGGAGTTTAAGGAAGTTAATTAACTCCTAATTGTTGAGCTAGCTTCTTGAACAGTCTCAGATTTGTGTGTGCCGTCGCAGAAGGGGCGATTTGCTGTGTGCTTGCAATTGCACAGCCAGTATTCCTTGGTTTCAGCCACTGCAAACTTGATGGGCCTGTAAATGCACAAAATATCTCAATTGTAGCCTTGCTGGTTATTTGTAGTTATGTTAATAGTGCTTCTGCGCTAAATTCTATCTACTTTTGTTTAATTTTGAGCTGCTGATGTCTGTGGGTGCCATCACAAAAGGGTTGCGTATGGGACTTGCCACACAGGCACCACATGTAGTTCTTGTTCGCCTCTAGCTGCATACGAAACGGTTTCTTGTCATACACGGCACCGTTCTCAGCCTGATTGATTGCGGTGTACTTATCCGCGAGGATATTCACCGGAATTTCAGATTTTGTGGATGCAAATCGCATCTGCAACAATAATTA
>JARJDR010015915.1:0-27988 GCA_030264135.1 Myllaena sp. GC000078 | reverse complement strand
GCCGCTCCAATCTCAACGGACGCTGCGAGAAGACGATCGAGACGCGCCTCTGCCAAACACGCGACTGCGAAAGCATGCAGGCGCTCGAACCCGATCGACGCCATCATCTGCGAGTAAGTGAAACTTTGCCCTTTGCAAAAATAAGTAGCTCACCTTATTGTTGTTGTGCGCAGAAGGGTCACGAATGCAAAGCGACACACCGACTGAGCAATGGCGTGCACTTTCGCTTTGGGCCGTGCGTGAGCCGCAAGCGCTTCCGGCCAAAGTACTGCGGCAAGTGCTCCCTCTCGGGTATACTCTGCCGACCGCTGCTGAGCACAACGGTGCGCGTTGACTTTGCGTGCGACGTGCCGCTGGCGGCGGACGCCGGCGCCACCGACGGCGACCTGCTGCCCGAGTTCATGGAGCTCGGTGAGAACATGTGGACAGATGACACCGCGCCCGCCGGCGGCAGGGAGATCGCCGTCTCCGTGCAGTGGGTGCTCAAGTGCAGCTGCGAGAACTTTGACGCGTCGTCGGCGCAGTCGTCGCCGAAGAACGCGTACGATGAGCGACGCGGTAATAATCGTAATGACGACGACGGTGGCGGAGGCGGAGACGGAGGCGTTCGCATGATTGATGATGGCGCGCATCAGAAGAAGCTGGTGCATCGCGTCGTTCTGCATCGGGTGCATCGGACGGCGAATGCGGCGCCCTGAAATTTATGCGACGCTCCATCATCGTAATAATGACGTGCGCGAAAAAACCAACGCAACGCCCATGCGCTTCCCCATTCATCTACGCATCAAACAAGATGATAAGTAATGCCGCAATCATATCAGAATAGATAGATTATTCAACGTAAGGAGCATAAGGGGGCGAAAGGAAGAACATTAGTGTCGTCGTGCCTTTTTGGAATGAGCTTGATGAACAACACACAACAAAAACACACACAAAAACCAAAGCATACTTTCACACCAATTAAATTAAAAGAACTAATGCACATCGTCGGATGGGAAAGCTCGAACCTGGTAATGTAATCACAACTCTCTTGCCATACAAAATACTTAAGTAAGTACTCCATATAGTGTAAGTGTAGGGGGAGGACAATGCGAAAAATTCCGAACGAATGGACCAAAAACGAAATCGCATTTAATTGTCAAACTTAATCAAATTGTACGTTAATACCCCGCCGGCCGGCGCCGCGCCGGCGTAAACCTAAGCGGGTGGAGGTAACGAGTTCACGTCTCGCATTTGCAAATAATGCAATTACCGTGAAAGCAATTAGTAGCTTTCGGCATCGCACTCGCTCACTTTTATTCGCATCTGATTTGCGAAAGAGTATAATTGGTTTTGCTGCACTTCTTCCAAGAGGCGGCGCGCACACACACATCACACACAACTCACAACGCAGTCATCTTGCAATTGCCTTACTTCCGGTTCGCATATTAAATTCCGATGCTGTTCGTTAGCGTGTGCACGTTGAAACGCGCAACAAAACAATGAGTAAATGAAGTGAAATTACGGCCAAGTCAAAAGCGAAGGAGTTGCATTTTACAGGAAGCAAATTCACTCCACTCAGCGTCGCCGTCGCCGTGTTTTCTTCCGTTTTGTTTGCCACCGTCGGCGTCGGTCGTGTGCACTTGACTCCTTGATTCGCGCTCAAGTTTCGGCATGCTGCGCGCCGCGTACCTAATTCAATTACACCTGCTGCTTGCAGTTGACGGACGGGCACAGGCAGGCGGGCAAATGATTGCAAAAAGCGACGAAAAGTGCAATTCCTGTGTGCCACTCGTCGTTTAAGATTAACATTAATTGCAAACAAGACACGCTTCACAAAGTCTACAAAAAAAAATAAGAAAATTAAGGAACGACAAAGGCTTTTCTATTACCGATCATTTAATTTGATCGCCTTTAATGATATTAAACGCGCAGCAGCTGAAGAAAAGTTTGAGTGAATTAAATTAAATTAAACTGAAATTCAGACTGGGGAAGAGGCGGAGTGATCGATTAAAGCCAATCCGTGAGCAAATTGAGGCCTGGGATTAATGAGGCAGTGATTACAAAACTGCCATCGAATTACATCGCGACTAGCATTTCTTAGACCGGTTAACGCAATTTCGCCAGCAGCACTTCGTAAATTACCACTTCAAGCCCTACACATTCACACACAGCGGAGGTAACTCAATTCGATTATCTTTGCCATTCCGCTCGTCCTGTTTTTATCGCGATCACGTAACAACCGCTATACAATCGCCCGACGTGAAGACGAAGTTAATATTAATGGGGCGCAACAATACATTGTTTGCTGTTTGTAGCACGCGTCTCTCCGCTGCTTCAATTCCCACTTATTCGGACGCGATTTAAATGATTCTCATAATTAATTTGCGCCTAAAAGCATATTTCTTTTATAAACCGACAGTGAAGTAAAATGTGATTCAGCTCCGATGCATGTAGTTAATGCCACAAATCGTAATCGATTTCGCGACTAAGCATTAATAGATCTCGTGTGTAATTAAAGGTAATTACGAGTAGGAACGCGGAATTACATTCATTGATTGAATCAATTTATGTACGTGTACATATAAAATGAGAGGCGATAATGTATAATATTACATGCAAGTATGTACTAATTGTAAGTATATGAAATCGTTACCATACCTACCAATACCAAGAGCCTCAAATTAAGTAATTTGAGATTAAACTAACAATAAGCTAAATGAAAATTTCATATTGGTTCACATTAGAATTATAATTATTTCTTGTAATGTAGAAATCAATAGACAATATATAGGATGGATTTGATGCTCTTGGTAGATTCGTTTGTGATATATTTTGTTATAATTACTGTGTGCAAAGTTTAACTGAATGCAAGGTGCATATAATGTACATACTGTTACTTGCGTTGGTTTGTTTCTTAAATGTTGATCAATTGTATGATTATTTCTGGTAATTTACAACTTATCAAGTAAACTGCATAGAATACCAAATATATACTTAACTAAAGTATACTTACGTGTAAGATTAGTGAAATTATTGAATAATTATGATAATAAAATTATTACTAATCGTATTACTTGTGTCTACTTAGAATTAAAACTTCAGTAAATGTAGGAACTAGAAAAAGTAACTATTGGACTATTTGAATGATTCACCTTGTGTTATGGGTGCGCCGGTTAGTTTTAAGGTATTTCTGACCACATTCACTCCTTTATTGTGAAAAACTCTGGACAAATTTAATTTTCAAAATATTGCCCATCCCTAGCCACTTCTTTTTCCCATCTTTCGGGTAGCATCCTAATTCCGCGACGGAAGAACTCCTCACCTTTGGCCGCTATCCAATCATCGACCCCATTTTTGACTTCTTTTGTATAAGCGGAAGTGCTAATCGGCCAGATTACTGATGGGAAGTGGTGATAATCAGAAGGAGCAAAGTCTTGAACAACGGGGAGGGTTAAAACTTCCAACTTAATTGTTTCTGAATAGTTTCTAATGATCTCCGCAATCTGCGACCAATTGTTGTCGTTTTGCATGATGACCTTGTCATGTAATATGGCCGTTTTCCCTTTCTTTCGATCATTCCGAGTAATTTTAAACATTGCGAAACAGTTTATCGAGTACTTGACAGGCGTTTTCACTCCAAAAATAATTCCTCCAACTCAACGTTTTCAAATTTTTTCGGCTGACCTGCACGTCCCTTATCTTCCACGTCAAAATCGCCATTTTCAAACGTCGAAACGAGCACAATCACGTTTGTCGCGATGGTGCATATGCACCGTACACTTTACATAGCAAACGATTACTTTCAACGCCTTTTTTCTTCAAATTGAAACAAAAAAAGAAGCGTTTCCCGCAAATTACGGTTTGATGGTAAAAGTTGACATGTTGTGAGCACAATAACAATATGATAATTACATTTCCGCGAAACAAAAAATACTGAAATAGTTATTTACACTATAGTATCGCGGAATGAGTTTTTGCGCCGTCTGCTTCTGTTCAAAAATTTGATGGCCGACGCGAAGCATGCGCAACTTTCCAAGCCATATGTAGGGGAAAGTATATTACATGATTTGGTGCAATTTGGTGCGTTTCATATCGCAACTGAAATCGGTAGTGAAAGAAGGTCTATTACATACACGTCGACGATAAAATAAAATTTAATGATGAGGCTTTAACATTGCCGTATTATTCATTGCAATTAATAACTTTTGCACCATCTTTAAGAAAAACCTGATATTTAGCTATTTGTATGCACTCTAAGTAGAATTCCTTCTCTTCAAAATGTTACTGATTGCATGAATTCAAATGGTATCAAGAGAAAACATTTATTGCACACGAATACAAATCGTATCACGTAACTTGCACTGGTACAATATCAGGAATGTTGAGCACCTTCTCGCTGAGCACGAGATTCGGTGTTGCGCTCACCTTTGCGGGCGCATTCGCTTGCTTTTTCGGCAGCCACTTGCAGCAAAACAAATTAACGACGGCAAGCAGGATACCATTAATTATACCTGTTAATTCATAATATCCTTATTCACACTTGTCATCGGGTTCATGTAGTTTGCACTTACCTGAACACACGTATATACCACCAACGATCGAACATAACTTCGCTAGAAACATCATAATATGATCGCGCTCCTGGCTGATTGTAACCCCAAGAGCGGCGACATCGTACTTGAAGAAGATGCCGGGCATACCATGGCTGCCGGTGGTATGGTCGACAGGACGATTCAGCTCCTTGACGCTGTACTGGTACGTTTCGATGTTTCGCATAAAGGTCTTCACGCGCGTCGGCACAACCTCGATGAAATACTGATACAACATTTGGTCTGCAAACAAGAGTCAGTTTATCATTTGAATTGCATTAAATTTAGCCCTAATCATTACTTGTTGAGGTAATGTATTCATCTCCTTCCAGGGGATGAACAATTCCCGGACTAGAATCACCGAAGGACAACCGGTCGATTCGATGCGTGAAATTGAATTCGTGCTCGGACATGAACGGACTCAAATGTATGTGTCCTCTGGGCAAGTTTAGACTTTTGCCGGCGGTTATATGAAAATTGCCAGCGACTTTATTCAGTACAAGTGAGCCATGAATTCGGCAAGCATCTTGGGGTCGGCTCGGAATGTAACTCCTTTCAGGCATATCATTTGAGATTTGACTAAAACTCCTTTTCCACAATAAATCCTAAAAAAACATTGAAACATATCATTGCAATAGATTATACTTCATTCCATGTACCTTAATTGCATGGTATTCCTCTCGAAGATAAGAATTAAAATGCTGCTTGTTTTCAAAATGTATCCTTTGGTTAGGGGACAATTCATACCAGGTATCTTCCTCTTCGAGTTGTCCAAACATGTAGGCATTCTGATTTGTCGAATCTAATATATCTGCTCCCAAGTCTAAACCACCAAATAATTAGAAATCTATATGAAAATTAATAAAGACTTACTCTGACAAGGCATAGCAACGGTGATATCTACATTAATCTTCAGTTTAGCATCCAAATCAGTGTCCGGTGAGAAACGAAACACAAACTTGCTGTCGATATAAAACCTGGTTTCAGAATAGATTAACCAGGCAATGATAGCAAAACTAACTAATGACACTGAAAGAGAGTGGATGTAAATGCTTGGAACAGTAGGCTTATTCGAAGAAAACACGTACAAGTGCCACCTAACTTGGAAGATTCTGTATAAGTATCTTCAATCTTTGGAAACAGATCTAACTCCTTCAGTTTGCTCACCTTCGACCCGCGAAAACGGATCGTCACTTTTTCAGAATTTGTGGCTGCCATAGTACACGTGGTTAGTAATGTTAATAATGGGAGATAAACGAGATAAAACACGAAATCAAAATTTAAAACATCATCACATATTAAACTCTAATTAACCTCAAAATTCTCTGTTGACGCTGTTGACGTCGCTTGACTACAGTGCTGCGCTCCGTGGCGAACCACTAAACTTGCAAAGGTTTGAAAGAAAATCAACTGCCAAAATCATAATTCAACAGTAAATCAAACTATTGAAACTGTCTGTGTAATATACATTCTATTTTATCACAGAATTATTACGAATTATTGATAAATATACATACAAACCATACAATAATCAACAATACAATACGATATACAAATTGAAACATTATTTGTGATAAACTAACAATAAGTAGAGTAAAGGGTAAGTAGGTATTGATTATGGCGGACGAGGAGGAAGAGGAGAGTCCCTTGGCGTCGGTGCATTCGGGCGAGGAGGAGGAGGTTGAAGAAGAGGAGCATCTCGACGAAGATGTTGAAATGCTCAAGGATGCAACGCGCGCCATTGCGAGCGCCGGTAAAGGGCGCATTCGCAGCAACGCCATGTCGCTGTCCAGCCAGATGGAGAATCTAAGAGAACGCCTCGTATGCATCTCAAACAATACGTGGTTTGTATGATATACCTGGTTTTATCCATTCGCAGGTGAAATTCAAAGAAGAACGCATTGCGCGCGTCGCTGTACTGCAGCTGCAACACCGTCATATTGTCGAGATGGTGGCGACGCTCTTGAACCTCGATCAGAATGAAGTGCTCGAGGGCGTTGTCGACACCGAAACGCATGTGCACTTGATCAACGAGTTTGTTTCAAAAAGTGACCGCTATGCGCTGATATTCTTTTATCAAGACGATGAAGCACCGCCATTGGGTAGAATTCCGCTATTTTTGTTCTTAAATGCATATAACATGTTTATTTCTTGCCGATAGAATCGGGAAGGTATCCAGCTTTCGTGCCGGGTTTGCGAGATAGAATTGAAAAACGCCTGTTGGTTAGCGACGGCGAAACGGTTGCTTTCAAAGAACAGGCGGTGATCGTTTACAAAGTTGAAGACAAAGAGATTGAGATGCGTAATGTCGGAGATGTATGCAAATTTCACAAATCAAGGACATCTTTTTATCCATTCAATTATAGGATTTATTCTTTATCAAACTGAATGTGAAAGACTTCGGCAACAATATTGTATCGGCAATCTTCGACCTATTAAAGAAACTGGTTGAGCCCAACATACGTACGAATAAGGACTGGGGCGATTTGATGAAAACCGAATTTGGGCAAATTATCCAGCGGGACTTTATCGGCGACTTCAAACAATTCTACAATTTTATTGACAGTATAATACATCTTACATTTCGCTTTTAAGTTATTTTTAACTAACTTGTTTTCTTTCTTTGTTCAAAACAGCAACCAGAATCGACTTGGATGGTATTGTGAGGTTCAACTACAGCACCGAATTCTACGGCACAAACTTATCGACGGCGGGACAATTGCGAGCAACAGCGGGAAAAATCGAACACGTGCGCTACGTGGAAACAACGGTTCGCTCGTGGGCGAAAGTCATGGAACGGGTACTCACGCAATTCCAGCAATTACGGCGCGAGAACGAATTCGTTGGGCCTGTCGTTGAGATTGAATACTGGCGCCGGCAACTTGCCAAGTTCACGAGCATTGTAGAGTTTCTGAAGTCTGATGTCTGCATGCGACATATTCAGTTGCTCACCATAGCCAAGTCCAAATTTCTAAAGGTACATTCTGCCATTGTCCTGAACAATTATAACCATATTTAAATGTTTAGAAATGGTATAAACACGATAATGCCGTAACAGACGCAAGAAATGAATGTCAGGATAATGTTAAATATTTATACGCTTTGGAACAATACTGGCAGCCGTTGTACCGTTGTGATCCGTCCAAAATCCCGGATCACATCCCAGCTTTACTATACGCCATTCGTATGGCTTACACCACATCCCGTTACTACAATAACACTGCTAATGTGACCGCTATTCTGGTCAAAGTCTCCAATCAGATGATCCAAGTCTGTCGCAGTTATTTGAACTGCGAAGGCAAGAAGGTTATCTGGCGCCAACCACGCGCGCAAGTTATGGCCAAGTTCAAGATCTGCCTAGATCTCTATCTGAAGTACTACCAATGCTTCAAGCATGTCCTGATGAAGATGGAGCAAGAAGGCGAGTCGCCCTTTGAATGCTCCGAAATGTATGTCTTTGGCAAATTTGAGACGTTCAAAAAGCGTATCGAGGAGATCATCGATGTGATTGAGATCACCACCAAATACTCCATTCTCGCTTCGAGCACCATCGAGGGCATTGATGAGTTTGCTAATCTGTTCAAAAACTTCTACATCACCATCTCGTCCAAGACCTACGACGTGCTCAATCACCGCTTGGAGATATTTAATAACGATTATGACGAGTTTAAACAAAACGTCGCTGATGCGGAATACGATCTGGAGACCTTTGTTGGGACGTGTCTGGAGAACTACTCGGATGTGGATAATATTCTGCGTTTGTTGGCTCGCTTTGAAAAATTGAACTTGGAATGCACGCATTTGGATGAGCGCTATTTGGAAGCGTTTGGTGTCTATCAGAATGAGATTGAAGAGATTCGCGATCGTTATAATGAGGATCGTCAACGGCCGCCGCTGCCCAAGAATATTCCACCCGTTTCCGGTCGGATTATGTGGATTAGACAGTTGTACAGGCGTATTGAGAAACCAATGCGATTGTTTCAAACTAAATATCGAGTATGTTCAAGACAAAAGCTTTGATGAAACTTAAATTTTTAAATTTTCTTTAGATCATGAGACATAGGAAAGCTCAGAAATGTATTCAGATGTACAATGCACTTGCAACAGTGTTTGTTCATTACGAACAAATCTATCACAACGCTTGGTATGATCATTTGTATCAAGTCCGCAATGGGTTGGGATCGCCCATTTTGATGCGGCATCCAAAGACTCGACGGTTCATCGTCAACTTTGATCCGTATATTATCGAAGCGATAAGGGAGTCTGAATATATGTACAAACTTCAATTAGGTACAATTTTCTTACCTGTAGACTTTTCTAGGAGTAATTGATTACTTTGCAGAGGTTCCCGATGCGGGTCAGATTTTGGTGTTCTGCAAAGACAAGATATTGGAATCGTACGAACTCATACGGAACTTGATTCTAAGACATGATAAAATTAAAGAAAATATTCCGAAACTGTTTATACCTTTGATGAAACTCACTCTGATTAAGATGGAGAACATATTCATGCCAGGTTTCTCGACGATTACATGGACTTCTATGAAGATTCCGGAATTTTGTGCAGATATCACCCTTTTTCTGGATAACATTGAGGTGTTTGTAAAAGTGGTCACTGATATTAAGGAAGCTCGAATTGATGAGATTCTCGACGGTATCAGCCAATTGAGTTTGGTTTATCTTCCTGATCAACCGGTGCTGCCTGCTGAATTCCTACAGCTGAACATTGACTACCGGGAAAAAATGGGTAATCATCAACAGCAGTCAGATTGGAATGGCTAATGGCTTTATCTTCTTGAATTACAGTTAAAGAAATAGAGCAAAAATCGGGCACGGCTGAGAAGGCTGTCGTGGATCTGATCAACAAATTTATGGAGGCCATTACCGATCCCGGTCTGCAGGAAGGGAAGTTTGATTGGCTAGATCCGGATCGGGTGTGCAAACCCGTTGGGTCCTCATCCAAACTCGTGATGGCCGATGACGATGCGCTGTTTAAGGAAATTGACCGCAATCAACATATTGATCTCTACACCATTCACTCAGACTGCGTGGAGATGTTTGCCTATTTCAACATGAATATGACGGACGCATTGGTGAAGGCTACGAAGAGCTCGCTGGAGAAGGTCAAAAAGCGCGCGGCTTTGTCGGTGATTGAAGACATGCAAACGACGTTGCCGATCATGAAGTCCTTTATGGAGCTGCAAATTCCCATTAATCTCATCCTACCCAATCTAGACTCCATTCAGCATCACTTTGCTCAGGTACTCCAGAACATTGTGGCAACGCACAAGGATATTGTGCAGTGGGGGCAGCGATATGCGTCCGAAAAGCACAAGAAGAAAATGTTTGCCATCCAAGACCGCGATGATTTCCACACCAGCAATGGGTTGACGAACTATTTCAAGACAGTCGCCGAGCACAAAGAGATTGTGCGGATTTTTATGGGTCTTCAGGGTGCTATGTATTTGCTCAAACCGGATGTGTTGAAACTCTTGGAGGTAAAACAATACATACCACGTGACTAGTGCGTGGCAAATTTCAGTTGTTTTTAGAGCTACCTGACTTATTCCTATCTATGGGTTGAGAATCGGGACGAGATCATAATGGAGTATGTGATGAGCGAACCATTGGTCGTGGAGATTGCGGAAAGATTTCAGGCGTATGATGATAGAGCGGCTGATATTCAGGATTTGCCTGATTATCATGACTGTGGAGCTCTCAGAGTTATGATGGGTAAATGATGTTATTGTAAAGCATTGTGAACAACGTATGTACTTACCAAAATTATCTACGTAGAGAAATATAAACTAGCACTGCTAGTCGAGTCAAACGCATGGAAACACGTCCTGGGCAAACTCCTCATGCAGAAGTACAAGGAAAAACTCATGGAGATGATTGATTTCATCAAGCAGCAGGAAAAGATTCTCGCCAAACCGATCAAAGATCTGGACGACTGTCGACTGGCGATGAGTTGCTTGGAGATTATTCGCGAGAACTTTATTGATATGGATATGCAATTGGAGACCATGGAGGCCGCCTATGCGGTTTTTATCCGTTTCAAAATCGATGTACCCAGAGAGGATATTGAGCGTATTGATGCGCTTCGATTCAATTTTACCACAATGGTCAACAATGTAAATTGCGCTTATTTTCAGTTGTCAATCATTTGCAATAACTAATCCGTGCGATTTCAGTCCAAAGCTGTACAGGCTCAAATCTGCCTAGTCCAAGGACCGTTACAGGACGAACTCACGGCCGGTGTGGCAACCTTCCTGCAGGACGTGCTGGAATTTGATGAGGATTTCGAAATCAACGGACCAATGGTCGAAGGATTGGAAGCACGCGAAGCTAGCGATCGTGTGCTCTTATTTCAGGCACGTTTTGATGAGCTGTGGCGCCGTTTTGAGATGTACAGCAGTGGCGAACGATTGTTTGGTCTAGAAGTCAACGACTATCCGGTTCTGCATAAACGCAAAAAGGAGTTTAATTTACTGAACAAATTGTACGGCCTGTACATCATGGTCAATACCAGTATCGATGGCTACTACGATATGCTCTGGGTTGACGTGGATACCGAAGTTATTGTGGCTGAACTGACCGAATTCCAAAACAGGTGCGGAATTGAGGGCTTTTGAACTGTACTATATAGTCATATTTTTAGATGTCGCAAGTTGCCGAAAGGTATGAAGGACTGGCCCGCGTTCTTGGACTTGAAGAAGAAAATCGACGACTTCAACGAGACCTGCCCGTTGCTGGAGCTGATGGCGAACAAGGCTATGAAGGAACGCCATTGGAATCGCATCGCAAAAGTGTGCAACTACGATTTCGACATTGAATCGCCGACGTTCTGCCTCAAAGACGTAATGGAAGCGCCGTTACTGAAGTTCAAGGACGACGTGGAGGACATTTGCATCAGTGCCGTTAAAGAGAAGGATATTGAGGCAAAGCTAAAGCAGGTGATCGCCGATTGGGCGGTCGTCGAGTTGTCGTTCACCACGTTCAAATCGCGCGGCGAGCTACTGCTAAAAGGTCAGGAGACGGGCGAAATCATTGCAATCCTCGAGGACAGCTTGATGGTGATGAACTCGCTGCTCAGCAATCGCTACAATGCGCCGTTCAAGAAGGATATTCAGCTGTGGGTCACCAAGCTGGTGAACACGTCGGAGGTGCTCGAGAAATGGCTGCTGGTGCAGAATTTATGGATCTACCTGGAGGCGGTCTTTGTGGGCGGCGATATTGCGCGTCAGCTGCCCGGCGAAGCGAAGCGATTCCAGAACATTGATAAGAATTGGGTGCGCATTATGTTGCGTGCGCACGAGATTCCAAACGCGGTCGAGTGTTGCACCACCGATGATACCATGTTGACCCTACTGCCCTATCTCTTGGAACAATTGGAGACGTGCCAGAAGAGTTTGACGGGCTATCTGGAATCCAAACGGTTGTGCTTCCCGCGCTTTTTCTTTATTTCGGATCCGGTGTTGTTGGAGATTCTGGGTCAGAGTTCGGATCCGCAGTCGATCCAACAACATTTGCTGAGTCTGTTTGACGCGGTTTACAGGGTACTGTTCACTCCACTGCCTGCAGGTATATCAATAAACACGTTGTTTTCACCAGGTCGATTTTGATCCGGATAAATCCGACGCCATTCTTGGTATGCGATCCGATTTGAACGAAATCATACCGTTTGAAAAACCAGTTTTCTGCACCGGTGGAGTGGAACTCTGGCTGAATAATCTTTTATCTACTGTGCGCGACACAGTAAAAACCGTCATCGCTACACAATGTCAATGCCTGAAAGATGCGGATTATGATTTTATCAAGGGTTTTGTTGCTTTCTGTGGACAGGTATACCACGCAATTCATGACATTACCCATGCTTCTACATTTTGATTCTTAGGCTGGTCTTATTGGCATTCAAGTACTTTGGACGAAGGAGGCTGAATACGCGCTCAAGAAGTGCAAGATCGACAAGTGGATAATGAAAAAAACCAACCAGCGATTTTTGGATCTGCTCAATGCGTTGATTGACCTCACCTCACTGGATTTGACCAAACTGCAGCGTATTCGTTTCGAGACTATGGTTACCATACACGTTCATCAGCGCGATATCTTTGACGACATTGTGCGCCTGAAGATCAAAACGGGGTTGGACTTTGAGTGGCAGAAACAGGCGCGCTTCTACTACAATGAGGACAACGATGAGGTGATTGTGCGCATCACCGACGTGATCTTTCTGTATCAGAACGAGTACCTGGGCGTGACGGAGCGGCTGGCCATCACGCCGTTGACGGATCGCTGTTACATTACCTTGGCGCAAGCAATCTGTATGATGATATTTGACAATGTTAATACGGTCTGATCGCGATTGTTTGCATTTGATAGGGATGAACATGGGCGGCGCTCCGGCAGGGCCAGCCGGTACCGGTAAAACAGAGACCGTCAAAGACATGGGACGCACGCTGGGCAAGTTGGTCGTCGTGTTCAATTGCTCCGATCAGATGGACTTTCGTGGATTGGGACGCATCTTCAAAGGACTGGCGCAGTCGGGTACATGGGGCTGCTTCGACGAGTTCAATCGTATCGAACTGCCCGTCTTGTCGGTGGCCGCGCAACAAATCTATATTGTGCTAATGGCACGCAAAGAACGAAAACCGGTTTTCATCTTCAGGTATAGGACTTTTTTCCAGGCCATTCCCCCCGTAATACTTTTATGTTTTTGCCCATAGTGATGGAGACAATGTATCTATGAATATAGAATTTGGTATCTTCCTCACCATGAATCCCGGCTATGCCGGCCGACAGGAACTCCCCGAGAACCTTAAGATTATGTTCCGATCTGTCGCAATGATGGTCCCAGATCGACAGATTATTATACGCGTGAAGCTAGCTTCATGCGGTTTTAAAGAGAATGTGGTCCTTTGTCGCAAGTTCTTTACGCTTTATAAACTCTGCGAGGAACAGCTCTCTAAACAGGTGCACTATGACTTTGGCCTGCGGAACATCCTATCATGCCTGCGAACGCTTGGCGCGCAGAAGCGTGAGCATCCCGGCGACACCGAAGAAACGATTGTAATGCGTGTGCTGCGCGACATGAACCTCTCGAAGCTGGTGGACGAAGACGAGCCGCTCTTCTTGTCGTTGATTGAGGACATGTTCCCCGGCATCAAGCTGTCGACGTACG
Organism: Myllaena sp. GC000078; assembly: GCA_030264135.1. Lineage (NCBI taxonomy): Eukaryota > Metazoa > Arthropoda > Insecta > Coleoptera > Staphylinidae > Myllaena > Myllaena sp. GC000078. Next base: position 14,236 of record JARJDR010015915.1, on the reverse strand, counting down.
CCTGGAAGGATCTGCAGAAGGCGATTACCAATCAGAGCGCGCTGATGGGCTACGTGAATTACGCGACGTGGAATCTAAAGATACTGCAGCTGTTTGAGACGAGCCTCGTGCGGCACGGCCTGATGAGCATGGGTCCGACGGGCGCCGGCAAGACGTCGTCGATGCACTGCCTGATGCGCTCAATGACCGAGACGGGCAAGCCGCACAAGGAGCTGCGCATGAATCCGAAAGCGATCACCGCGCCGCAGATGTTTGGCCGCTTGGACGTGGCGACCAACGACTGGACGGACGGCATCTTCTCGACGCTCTGGCGGCGTACGCTGAAGGTGAAAAAGACCGACTATGTGTGGCTGGTGCTTGACGGGCCCGTCGACGCCGTGTGGATTGAGAATCTCAACTCGGTGCTGGATGATAACAAGACGCTCACGCTGGCGAACGGCGATCGCATTGTGATGGCACCGAACTGCAAGCTGGTGTTTGAGCCGGATAATGTTGATAACGCCAGTCCGGCGACGGTGTCGCGCATGGGCATGGTATTTCTCAGCTCATCGGTGCTGCCATGGCAGCCCATTCTGCAAGCGTGGCTTATCACGCGTCCCACGCAAGAAGCGGAGACACTGCGCAACTTTTTCAATAAAATCTATGATGATATGCATACGTTTGTGCAGACACGATTGAAGCCCAAGATGTTTATCCTGGAAGCCTTGTACATTCGTCAATGCTATGATCTTCTGCAGGGCATTATTTCTGCTTCCACCGAAGAAAACAGTAAAGTTTTGCTTTTCCCTAGCTTACTCCCATTACTTATATGCATTGCTTGTGGTTTCAGAGAGTTTATCAGATCGTCATCTAGAACACTTGTTCTTGTTTGCATGCATGTGGTCCTTGGGAGCCGTGCTTGAGTTGGAGGATCGCTCCAAACTCGAGGAGTTTGTACTCAAACATCCGTCGAAAATGAGTTGGCCGAAAGTGCACGAGGATGAAACTATTTTTGAGTATGTTGTCAATGATAATGGACGGTGGCAGCATTGGTCCGAACGCGTCGAGGAGTTTTATTACCCGACGGATCAGATCTTAGAATACGCCAGCATTCTGGTACCAAACGTGGATAATGTGCGCACGGCATTTCTCATCGAAACCATTGCCAAACAAGGCAAAGCCGTGCTACTGATTGGCGAACAGGGCACGGCGAAAACGGTGATGATCAAGGCGTACACCAATCAGTTTGACCCCGAATTCCAACTGTTCAAGTCGTTCAATTTCTCGTCGGCTACAACCCCAAATATGGTTCAAGTAAGTCACCTCAGAACCGTAATCGATACTTATTCTTATTGTGCTTCTTACTGTTACACTTAGCGTATTATTGAATCGTATATTGACAAACGCGTGGGCACCACGTATGGTCCACCCGCTGGCAAGTGCTTAACCGTCTTCATTGACGATATTAACATGCCGGTGATTAACGCCTGGGGCGATCAGGTAACCAACGAAATCGTGCGTCAGCTGATGGAGCAATCGGGCTTCTACAGCCTGGACAAGCCTGGGGACTTCTCCACCATTCTCGACGTGTTCTTCCTCGCCGCCATGATTCATCCAGGCGGTGGTCGTAACGACATTCCGAATCGCCTCAAGCGTCAGTATTGCATCTTCAACTGCACGCTGCCGAGCATCAGCTCGATGGATCAGATCTTCAGCAAGATCGGCGTCGGCTACTTCTGCGTTGAACGCTTTAAACCGCTGATCGCCGACTTTATTCCGCGCCTGATTCCGCTCACGCGCCACCTTTGGCAGGCGACCAAGATCAAGATGCTGCCGACGCCAGCCAAATTCCACTACGTCTTTAATCTACGAGATTTATCGCGCATCTGGCAGGGCATAACGTACATCACCGACGACGAGGTGCCCGACCTGACGGTATTGCTGCAACTCTGGCAGCATGAATGCACCCGCGTGATTTCGGACCGCTTCACCAATGACAAGGATCGTGAGTGGTTCTACGGCGCGCTGACACGCATCGTAATCGACGAGATGCCCGACGTGACGGACCTCTACGATCCGGAACCTACGTACTTTGTCGATTTTCTTAAGGATCCGCCGGAGGCGACTGGCGACGAGCCGGACGACTATGATTTTAGCGCACCCAAGATCTACCAGGTGATTCCCAACTGGGACTTTGTAAAAGAGCGCCTCTTCCAGTACATGGAGGGCTACAATGAGGGGGTGCGCAGCGGCCAAATGGATATGGTCTTCTTTCTGGATGCCATGATCCACTTGAGTATCATTTCGCGTATTATCCGAACACCGCGCGGAAACTCGATGCTGGTGGGCGTTGGCGGCTCCGGAAAGCAGAGTCTCACCAAACTGGCGAGCTTCATCGCCAACTACAGACACTTTCAAATTCAGCTCACGCGCAGCTACAATAATAATAATCTCATGGATGATCTGAAGTACTTGTACCGCGTGGCTGGGTTTGAAGGTGTAGGCATTACCTTCATCTTTACGGACAATGACATCAAGGAGGAAACCTTCTTGGAGTACTTGAACAACGTGCTCAGCTCCGGCGAGATTGCCAACCTTTTCGCCAAGGACGAACTGGACGAGATCCAATCGGAGCTCATTCCGCTGATGAAGAAGGTAGCGCCGAAACGAATCCCAACCAACGACAATCTCTACGACTTTTTCATCTCGCGTGCCAGGAACAATTTGCACGTGGTGCTATGCTTCTCGCCCGTGAGCGATAAGTTCCGCAGTAGGGCGATGAAGTTCCCCGGTCTGATATCTGGCGTCACTATGGATTGGTTCTCCAAGTGGCCCATGGATGCGCTCATCGAGGTCGCCGAGCATATACTGTTGGACTTTCCGATTGTCTGCACGCCGGAGATCAAGCACGAGCTCATCCTGATGACGGCCGAGATTCAGGACAGCGTTGGCGATATTTGCACCAGCTACTATGATCGCTTCCGCCGGCAGACATTTGTGACGCCGAAGACGTTCCTCTCGTTTTTGGACAGCTACAAGATTCTCTACGTGGAGAAGCACGAGGATATCGAAGTACTCTCCGTGCGCATGAAGACCGGCTTGGGCAAGCTGGTGGAAGCTGCAGCCAGCGTAGACGTGCTGCGCAAGGAGCTGGCGGTAAAGGAAAAGGAGATTGTGGTGGCCACCAATGAGGCCGAAAAGGTGCTGAATGTGGTGCTGGAGGCGTCCGAGGTGGCCAACAAGATCAAGGAGGAGGCGACCATCGTGAAGGATCGCGCCGAGACGCTGGTGTCGATTATCAGCGTCGACCAGCACGCGGCCGAGGAGAAGCTGTTGGCGGCGAAACCGGCGCTGGACGCGGCCGAAGCGGCGCTGCTCACCATCAAAGCGGCGGATATTGCAACGGTGCGCAAGCTCGGTAAACCTCCGCACTTGATCATGCTCATCATGGACGCCGTCCTGATTTACTTCCGCAAGCACATTGAGAACACGGCGGTCGATCCAGAAAAGAAATTCATGGTGACGTCCTGGACGGAGTCGCTCAAGGTGATGGCCGACACCAAGTTCCTGCAGAAGCTGCAAGAGTACCCTAAAGATACGATCAACGCAGAAATGTTGGATTTGCTGACGCCGTACTTTGAGTTTCCGCAATACACCTACGAAGCGGCGAAGACGGCGTGCGGCAACGTAGCCGGTCTGATTTCGTGGACAATTGCCATGTCGTCGTTCTTCATCGTGAACAAGGATGTGCTACCATTGAAGGCAAACCTGGCACGGCAGCAGGCCAAATTAGACAAGGCGCAAACCGAACTTAATGCTGCCATGCAATTGCTGGAAACAAAGGAGGCAGAGGTGAAGGAATGCCAGGAGAAGTACGATACGGCGATGACGTTCAAGCAGGCCGTGTTGGACGACGCGAACAAGGTGAAGTCCAAGATGGACGCCGCGACGGCGTTGATCAACGGTCTCAGCGGCGAGCGTATCCGTTGGACGGAGCAATCAGCGCAGTTCAAAGCCGAAACCGAGCGATTGGTTGGTGACGTGCTGGTGCTCACCGGCTTCCTGGGCTATGCGGGACCCTTTAATCAGGAATACCGCACAACGATGCAGAAGGATTGGTATAAACTGATTTTGGAACATAAGATTCCTGTTTCGACCAATATTACGGTTACGGAGAGTTTAACCGACACGGCAACGGTAATCAAAGGCTTGAAATAAGTGTTTGAGCATTTCAGGCAGTGTTCAAATTGATTACAGATCGGCGAATGGAATCTGCAAGGTTTGCCCACGGATGAGCTGTCCATTCAGAACGGCATCATCGTGACAAAAGCTTCGCGATACCCGCTCCTGATTGATCCGCAGAATCAGGGAAAGATTTGGGTGAAAAACAAAGAGTTCTACAATCAACTCATTGTAACGACCTTGACGCATAAATATTTCAGGTTTGAAGTATCCGGTTTTTATTGTACTAGCCACTTATAACAAACGCTTAATTTTAGAAATCACATTGAAGATGCCATTTCGCTGGGTCTGCCGATGATCGTTGAGGACGTGGGCGAAGAACTGGATCCGGTGCTTGATAATGTGCTGGAGAAGAATCTGATCAAGCTGGGCACTATGTATAAGGTGAAAGTGGGCGACAAGGAAGTGGACTTTATGAAGACGTTCCGCATGTACATTACTACGAAGCTGGCGAATCCCAGATACACGCCCGAAATCTTTGCGCGCACGTCCATCATTGATTTCACGGTGACCATGAAGGGTCTCGAAGATCAATTGCTGGGACGGGTCATCCTCAGCGAGAAGCGCGAATTAGAAACGGAGCGCACGACGCTCATGAAAGACGTGACTGCGAACAAGCGCAAAATTAATGAACTCGAGCAGAATTTGCTCTACAAGCTGACCACAACGCAGGGCAATCTCGTCGAAGACGAGTCGCTCATTGGTGTACTGAACGTCACCAAAAACACCGCTACTGAAGTACGCGAGAAATTGACCATCGCGCGCGATACAGAGGTGAAGATCAATGCGGCTCGCGAAGAATTCCGACCCATTGCCACACGTGGCAGTGTGCTCTATTTCTTAATTACCACCATGGCGATGGTAAACTGCATGTATCAGACGTCGTTAGTACAATTCCTGGAGCGTTTCGACATATCAATGGCTCGTTCCGAGCGTAGCAACATACAAGCCAAGTATGTTGTTTCATTTCAACTGTGTTATTTGGACGGCTAATTATTTTAATTTTCAGACGCATAGTCAATATCATCGAATACCTCACCTACGAAGTGTTCAAGTACAAGTCGCGCGGCTTGTACGAAAAGGACAAGTACATGTTTGTGCTCATGGTGACGCTGAAGATCGACATGCAGCGCGAGCATGTCAGCCACGACGAGTTCCAGACGTTTGTCAAGGGCGGCGCGGCGCTGGATCTGAACGCGGTGGCGCCCAAGCCGGCCAAGTGGATCCTCGACATGACCTGGCTGAACCTCGTCGAGCTGTCCAAGCTGCGCCACTACCAGTACATCGTCACGCAGGTGACGAATAATGAGAAGGCGTGGAAGTCGTGGTTCGACAAGGACGCGCCCGAAGAGTCGCCCATACCGGATGGCTATCAAAGCTTGGACACGTTCCGCAAGCTGCTGCTGATCCGCGCCTGGTGTCCGGATCGCACGCTCACACAGAGCAAGAAGTACATTGCCTCTTCCCTCGGCCAGAAATACGCGGATCCGGTGATATTGAATATGAACGTGATGCTGGAGGAGAGTCGCCCGCTCACACCGCTCATCTGCTTCCTGAGCACCGGCTCGGATCCGACGCCGTACATTGAGCAGACCGCGAAGCGCGTGGAGAATCGCGTCAAGTCCATGTCGATGGGTCAGGGCCAGGAGGTGCATGCGCGCAAATTGATGACGGAAGCGATAACCGAGGGTTTCTGGGCGCTGCTGCAGAACACACATTTGGGTCTAGACTACATGGACGAGGTGATGCTACAACTGATGGACTTGGAGAAGACGCCGAATCCCACGCATCCCGATTTTCGGCTGTGGATCACCACCGAAGTGCATGAGGATTTCCCAATTGGTCTACTGCAGATGTGTATAAAGTTTACCAATGAACCGCCATCGGGTTAGATTGTGACTGTTACCCTGTTGAACAAGTTAAAAAGTGTGTTTTTTTAGGTATCCGTGCGGGCTTACTGAGAACTTATACCTCAATGAATCAGGACATGCTAGACTATTCTGACCAACCCGAATATATCCCGTTGGTCTATGCGATCTCGTTTCTGCATACGGTGGTGCAGGAACGACGTAAATTTGGGCCGCTCGGCTGGAACATACCTTACGAGTTCAATTCAGCCGATTGGCTGGCAAGCTGCATGTTTATACAGAACCATCTCGATGACCTGGATCCCGTTTTGGGTATCAGTTGGACAACAATCAGGTATATATATGTATTGGATTTTAAAAGGAAAGGAAGTTAATATTTCATCTTCTAGATACATGTTGGGAGAAGTGCAATATGGCGGGCGAGTAACAGACGATTACGATAAGCGGTTACTGAATACCTTCGCAAAGGTATGGTTCAGTGACAAAATGTTTGGCGATGACTTCCAGTTCTACAAAGGTTACAAGATCTACAAATTTAAGCAACTTGCCGATTATTTGACTACGATTGACGTCATGCCGGGATATGATCCACCTCAGTCTTATGGTCTCCATCCCAATGCTGACATAACGTACGATACTTCAAGTTGGAAGAGAAAGAGCCATTACTAAATGAATGTTTTATTTGCATAGTTATTCTTCCAACACCACCAATTCGATGCTCTCAACAATCCTCTCGATCCAACCGAAGGACTCGGGGGGCGGCGGCGGCGAATCGCGCGAATCCAAAGTAACGCGGCAATGTCTCGAAATGCTCGCCAAACTACCGAGCAGCTACGATCCGTTTGAGGTCAAGGAGCGGCTGAAAATCATGGGCAATCTCAATCCGCTCAACATCTTTCTGCGGCAGGAGATTGATCGCATGCAGCGCGTGATTTTTCTGATTCGCGTCACGCTCAAAGACCTTCTGCTTGCGATCGAAGGCACCATCATCATGAATGACGTAATTTCCATATATCAGATTCGAATCAGAAGACAGAGCGTAACTGTAACTTTGCTTACAGAACTTGCGCGACGCTCTGAACAACATCTACGATGCTCGCGTGCCGGAGATGTGGATCGCCAAATCGTGGGCGGCGAGCAGCATTGGCTTTTGGTTCACGGAGGTGATCGAGCGCGACACGCAGTTCCGCACGTGGTGCTACGGCGGGCGACCGGTATGCTTCTGGATGACGGGCTTCTTCAACCCGCAGGGCTTCCTCACCGCCATGCGGCAGGAGGTGGCGCGCGCGCACAAGGGCTGGGCGCTCGACCAAGTGGTGCTGCACAATGAGGTGTCGAAGAATATGCGCGAAGAAGTGCGTGTGCCGCCGCCCGAAGGCGTCTACGTATACGGCCTATTCATCGACGGCGCCGGCTGGGAGCGACGTCATGCGCGCCTCACTGAATCCATCAACAAGGTGCTCTACACAGCGCTGCCCGTCGTGCATATCTTTGCCATCTTCTCAACGGCCGGCAAGGATCCCAAACTATATGCGGTAAGCGATTACAAATGCTCAATGCTCTCAGTCTATGACATTTTGCATTGAATCGACGAGTTTATTTCGGTTCACAATTCGAGATATTTCATATCATGTTATTATTACAGTGCCCAGTTTACAAGAAGCCAAACAGAACCGATCTCAACTTCATCACACCGCTGTGGTTGTGCACTGTCAAGCCACCCGAGCACTGGATACTGCGCGGCGTCGCATTATTGTGCGACACCTCGTAAAACGCCCCTATATGTAGAAATATTGTAAAGCACAAAAATTAATATGTATATAAAAATAAATGGCAAATGTTGCAGTAGTGTAGATAGTGTAGATAGCAAGCAGTATTTTAGTTCTCAGCGGCAGTTAATGCCATAACGGTGAAGTTCACGTCCTCTGCATCTCGAGCCATAAATTGCTTGCAGATACTAGCTGCATCCTAAGACATTCAACAATTATTAAATCTTCTATTATTTCATTTTCATGCAAAGTATGTTACCTCAAGCAAAGTCTCTGGAGCAGTCTTGCCATGATTAATAGGAAACTCCTTACGACCATCCAATTCATACAGACTCCCATCCTTGTGCACAAAAGCAATGAAGTGATGGTTGACCTGTTCATTTGGATTCACCTCAGTCTGGCCCTCCTGGGCAAGTTCCTGGTGCATGTCTTGGATGCCGGCGGCGACAGCCTGCAGTTTCTCGCCACGTTCCTGCGGCGATAGATTCCTCGACTCCTCCAGCAATTCCTTGAATTTCTCATTGGTGACTTTTAATCTGCCATGGAAGAAATGAATGGTACATAAAATGCTATTACATATCAATGAACACATACTTATCATCATTATTGGCAACACAATGCAACAGTGCAATTGTACCACAAGCATTGGAAACCAACTGCTTTATGTAATAAATGTTGTCTGATACAACTTGGCCTCGTTCTTCAATTTCTTTTTGTTGTTTTGCTACATATTCATAGTACTGAAATGGTGTAAGTAAATATGTATAGATATTCAAATATGTAAGTATAAGTAACCTTTTCACTGCATGGAAAGAGGAGAATCACTGATAAAACCGGCTTGGGGACCCATGCAAGGCACTCATCATCAAGTCCATAGACATCAACCACTTTCCATTCCGGTGAAATTCCTAACATTTGCAGGAACTACAAAGTTTTACATAGCGAAATGTCTGCATATTGAAATCCGTTTGGTGTTTTATAAAACTTGTTAACTCACCTTGTTCATAACCTGAAATATATTAAAAATAATATGAATTAAATGTTTAATCATTAAAATACTGGTTTGCTTACATCGGGATTCGATTCTAATGGTAGCCACGCCATTGCTGTTCACAGTGAATCAATTAGAGGTGTAATTCGTCAGTAATCAGTCAGTTGATTGGTTCTTGGACCGGCTACGGATCACTACGGATGCTGCCTGAGCCGCCTGAGAACAAGAGAATTCGCCAGAATTCGCTGACTGATTACGCTGATTGCCGATTGCCTCCCACCACCTCCCACGCAAAATCATATGTTGGTAATATACTTGGTCGTAACGTAACATTTCCAATTTTCTTAAATTTTTATTTCGTCTTGAAAACTATCTTAAACTTATAAAAACGTATTCAACTAACTAAATAAAAAGTAATTCGTTTCTGATCAATGATCTGGGATCATTCTAATTATTAATTGTAGGAAATTACAAATTTTCAATGCTAAGATACGCCACTGATTTGATGGCCACGATAAACATCCTTGTCAGCAACCCGTTAATCAAATGAATTCGTATCGTCCGCGCCGCGCTTACTGTAAAGCGCTAAACAATTTAATAATCGCAGCAATTTAGCATTATTATTAACCTACATACTTCTAGTTAGTTGCTCGCGTTGCTTACGGTTACACGGAAACTAGTCACACCGCGCTTCTCCACCGTTGTGCACCATTGAACTCACGGATAACTTCTGAAACAATACAAACATATTGCAACAACTCTGTAAGTACATAGTAATAAATTCTTTTTCGTGTCTGCCACACATTCTATAAATGGAATGATCATTAAATTGTTATTTGCCACCTATTTTATGACTTCCAGGAACTGGGTCACCAAGCATAATGTCCCATCCGCATGAAATCTACAAAAAGCAGAAGACCTCCATGCAGGTTGCGACAAATGTAACAGAACAGAAACATCATGTATCCAGGGCAAAACGTGGCCAAATACTCGGTCACCTGCGCGGCTTCCGCGGCTGCACGGTATGGTTCACTGGCCTTTCCGGTGCGGGCAAGACATCAATTGCCTTTGAGTTGGAAGCTCATTTGGTCTCACATGGCATTCCCGTGTATGGCCTTGATGGTGACAACATGCGAACCGGCCTCAACAAGGACCTCAGCTTCTCGAAGCAGGATAGGGAGGAGAATATCCGGCGTGTGGCCGAAGTAGCCAAATTGTTTGCCGATGCCGGCCAGATATGCCTATGCAGTTTTATCTCACCGTTTGCGGAGGACCGTGATTTAGCTAGGATAATCCATAGAGAATCGGATTTGCCTTTCTTTGAAGTGTTTGTGGATACCCCATTGGAAGTATGTGAGCAGAGAGATACAAAAGGATTGTATCTGAAGGCAAGGAAGGGTGATATCAAGGGTTTCACGGGTATTGATCAGCCGTACGAAACACCCGAACATCCTGAATTGGTGGTGAAGACGGTGAGCTTAACCGTGGAGGAGAGCATGCTGCAAGTGGTGGAAATGCTACAAGAGAATGGTATTATTCCAAAGCATGTGGTGAATAAGGATTATGTGGAGGAATTGATTGTTCCCGCGGAACGTTTGGCCGCTGCGCGGGAGGAAGCTGCATCTCTGCCCGGTTTGAACATCAATCTAATAGATCTGCAATGGGTACAAGTGAGTAGAGCATATTTATTTAACAATATTTTACGCGATTACGTAATAAAAGAGCAAATGGTTCATTTTCCGGTTGTTTTATTTATTTAAAATTGCAATTCGGTGCAATTATGTATTTCATTTATTCATTTAACGATCCGTGCAATATGCGCAATAGCGCAATGTTATGTTCTTATCAGCACTTTTTAACGAGCAATTGTTCCAACATACCATTAATTCTGCGTGCTCATTAGGTGTTGAGTGAAGGGTGGGCATCGCCGCTAAAGGGCTTCATGCGCGAGAGCGAATTTCTGCAAACGCTGCACTTCAATTGCAATTTCAGCGGCAAGAACGCCGTCAATCAAAGTGTGCCCATCGTCCTACCATGCACCGGGGACGACAAGGAGCGACTGGCCGAAACCTCCGGTATATCACTCTACCACGCCGGTCATTGCGTCGCCATCCTACGCAAACCAGAGTTCTACCACCATCGCAAGGAGGAGCGGTGCGCGCGGCAATTTGGCACCACGCACAAACAACATCCGCACATCCGCCTCATCCTCGAGGCGGGCGACTGGCTGGTGGGCGGCGACCTTGAGGTGCTGCACCGCATCCGCTGGCACGATGGCCTCGACGAGTACCGTCTCACACCCAACGAGCTGCGCGAACGCTTCAAGGCGATGCATGCCGACGCCGTGTTCGCCTTCCAACTGCGCAATCCCATACACAACGGACACGCGCTGCTTATGTCCGACACGAAGCGGCAGCTACAGGAGCGCGGATTCAAACGGCCTGTGTTACTGCTGCACCCACTCGGCGGGTGGGTGAAGGACGACGACGTACCGCTGCCGGTGCGCATGCAGCAGCATCAGGCGGTGCTGGATGAAGGCCTGCTCGACCAGCAGTCGACGGTGCTGGCGATCTTCCCCAGCCCGATGCTGTATGCCGGCCCCACCGAGGTGCAGTGGCATGCCAAGTCGCGCATGAATGCTGGAGCTAATTTCTATATTGTGGGCCGAGACCCTGCTGGAGTGCCGCATCCCGACGGCAAGGAGGCGAGTCTTGATGGGAATTTGTATGATGGGATGCACGGTGGACGTGTGTTGAAGATGGCACCCGGCTTGGACACATTGGAGATCATTCCGTTCCGTGTGGCGGCTTATGATAAGCGTAATCGGCGGATGGGCTTCTTTGAACCGGAGCGCAAAGAGGATTTCGATTTTATTTCCGGTACGCGCATGCGAGCGTTGGCACGCAGCGGCGAGAATCCACCGGATGGTTTTATGGCGCCGAAGGCATGGCATGTTCTTGCCCACTATTACCAATCGCTGAGTTACCAATAAGCTGATGCATTTATGCCACTAAAATGGGTGGTTTTTAATTAATTGACACAAAGTGTATTTAGTTTTCATTCCTAGAACAAAGAACAAGGTATTAATGGGAAACAATGTTCAATTATGAGTGTATTGTTATATATTTTATTATTTGACGCTTTATATAACATAATTTGTTGTAGTAGATACATATACGATTATAGAAAATTTGTTCTAATGTTATTCTATCAATTCTCATTATAGAAATAAATGTTTTATCAATGTCGGTGCTGTGTTTTATTTCATCGCACTTTGTATGCGACATATAACAGGAATGTTTTAATGTGCATTGGTTCTAAAGCAACTTTGAGATCACCTTCATTGTTATTAGCGTTGTTTACACTTTGCGGAAATTGATTCCATTGCAAAGCTTTAGAGGAAGGCTTGAAAACATTAGCAGCAAGATTTGTCTCTTGCATGGAGATCACATCGAAGTTTGTGAATAATTCCTGAAAATTTAATGTGTAATAAAAAATACATAAGCGAAAAAAATAATTACATTAAGATCAACAACTTCCATTTTGCCGATGTTGCTGTAGTGTTCCAAACGTAACAATATAACGCCATATTGTTCCGGTACCGGTTCCAACGTTAATATTCGAACCGGGGCCGGTATAACTCGTTGCAATCCTGTAAACTATTAAGTTATATAAGATATACCTATAAGTTTTTTTGTAAAATTTGCTGACAATGCGTCAGTATACATACTAGACTTACCTCAAGATTAAAATTGCTATCGATTGTTTGAAAAGCATTAGTATTCTCAAGAAATATCCATGGTTCTAAAGCGATTCTTTCCGCAAGACGACGTTCAACAATCTCCATGGCGCCGTTATAAGTCAGAGTTAAATAATGTCGACCACGAACAGTCAAACCCTGTCCGAATTCCAGTTCATTGAGCGCTTCAGCAACGCCAAAGGCATCATCATCAAGACACCTTCTATGCAACTTAAAAAAGGGTTAAAATTTAGCATATTTGAGAGAGGCATTCTTAGTTCAGATCGCTTTACCATAAGCTCGATTTCGCCAGATTTCAAACTTGTCCCACCTTGTGCGCGATCATTCAACACCGACATTCGCACCTTGCCGTCGGTGAGCGTTATCTGCGCGGTGACCGGATGGTAATTGCCAGCGATGGGTTCTTCGACGGTGAACGGATACGTTGGACGGTAGTCTCGGCGCCGATGCAGCATCTCTCTACCATTTGAATCCGTATAGAAACTATCACCCGATAGCAATTCACTGTTGAAACGCGAGATTATCTCCTTCCCTTTTCGATCCCTACAAGAAAGTTGATTAATACAAATTCGGATTTAGATTGAAGAGATTTAGTACGCAATTGGGATGGGACCAACGACCCAATCAAACTCTATCCATTCACGCAGTTCAGGATCATGGTAGATGCGCATCACTTGTTTAACGCTTGGGTGAAACACTTGATGCACCTCGTCGAACAGTTCTCCGCGCCGAACCACTAGTGATGGTGGATTGGTAATGCTAGCATTCGTTCCAGGCTCATTGCGGAAGATGTATGCACCCGATGCGCGATACCCGAATTCACTGTTGTTGCCACGCGCACCAAAGTACACCATTACATTCTGCGTTAACGGTTGAACGATATTGTTGATTGTCACTGAGCTGATTAGACCCGTGGTTGGGTCCAATGTCAGATTGGTTTGCGCATTTCCAATTTGAGTCTCTGTAGTACTGATTTGTTGCTCTCGAATGAAATTGTTCATTTTGGTGACATGAAACAGTTGCATTCCTAATGGTGGCAATCCAACAATGAAGGTCAATTCGTATTGGCTTGTTTGTGCTCTCTTGTAAGGGAATGTATGAATGCTGGGTACCACCTGATATGGTACTATCTCACCTAAATCAATCATCATAAGTAAATTATTTGCACTAGTTTACCAAGTAGACTATACCATGCGGTCCAACAATCGTGAAGTTCATACCATTCACCGGTAAACGAACAGCATACCGTTGAACATTCGCAAGAGGATTGTAGACAGCCACAGTGAATGCATCCGAATTACTTTCTGGACAGATTGTTGCATTCATCAATAAACATTGCTTCCATTTCAAATCCACCGTACTGGATGGATTTTTACGTAAGAGTAATCTATTATTGTTATTAAAAATATTAGGTTTACATTAGTATTCATCAGAATATGAAGATGAAATAAAGAGATCTTACGAAATATGCTCGCCCGCTTTAAAACCGCTGTCAACGAAGGCTTCGTTCATAATTTTGGCGTAATCATCAGCGACATGTTGTTTCTCCGTGCCGGTGATGGCGTCATGATGCTGCATAATACCAAGCGCGTTCTGCATTCGAAAGAGTTCATCGCTGCGGTGCGCT
>JARJDR010015906.1:0-12837 GCA_030264135.1 Myllaena sp. GC000078 | reverse complement strand
GGATTTATGGAATACAATACAGCGTAATTGAATTCAATGTCGTCACAGAAAATGATCGCGCCCGTTTTGCGCATCGCACGATTGCTGCTGCTGCTGCTTCTTTGCGTTTTGCCTTTGTTGTAATATCATTATCATCGCGTTATTACGCCGACACGCCATTTGTTGTATCTCACATCCACCTAATACCATACAAGTGCAAGGCAACGGCGGCGGCGGCGGCGGCGGTGTGCGTCCTTTAAATTTCCGAACGTCGTTAGTACGTGTCACGTCGACTGCATATAAATGGCGCGATTTTTACACCCAACCCGGGAGAATACAGAATAGCAGCTCATCGATGAACGGCACGGCACCGGCGCGCCGGCGGAGAGATATTTCATATTTCTTATTATTAAAAACGCTCGCGCAAAAGAGCGCCCGCGAACGCCATCGAATACCATTCATGGTAATTTTCGGCACAAATGCTGACATTTGTATGCGGTGTTTGCCGCGCGCCGCAATATGCGACCCGCAAATTGCTAATTACGGAAGGCAATTAATTCATAATCTACGACGTAATGGTGTTGCTGTCCCGGGGGCGGCGGCGGTAGGAGCGGGAGTAATTGTCGTCGGAATAAAATGCGATGACTTGCTGCTTGCTGCTCTCATGACACTGGCGCGCGAAATTACTTATTTTACGGAAAACTAGCCTAGCGTACATTCCGTATTGAGTAACTAACAATTCGTTGAAAGTGGGTTATACATGTGCGATTTTCTCAGTTTATTTAAATCATTGCGTCGCGAGAGCGCAATGTAATCATTACGCAATGGATGCGAAATTATACAGACGTCATTCTTTAAGTTTAAGCAACCGAACATCAATTCTATCCCGATGCCGTGCTCCACATCTGTCACGATGATAAAAACCAAATAACATGGCCCAAATTCGTAATCGGAAAAAGTCGAAAGTTTATGTCAACTTGCATTACCGCTTATCAACACGCCGCCGCGCCGGTCATTTTGCGCTGCCGGGTAACCTTCTTAATAAGGTCATTTAAAAATCATTGTATGCGAATACTAATAATATACGAGTACATACATACGGTATGCGATTGATTAGCTGGATGCTGTTTGCTAATTAATATTCATCAAATTTACGTTTGAGAAATGACAACAGCGCCTCGTTGCATTTATTTAATTGCCTAGTTAATGTAGTTAATCGGGCAAATAATGAATAAGTGCGTTGGAGTTTGGACGCCCTGTGTATGCCACTGGTGAACACGTACATGCGTGCTCGATAATAATTCATGCGCATTAAATTATCTCCAATGACTGGACTGGACGGACGGACACGTACTCGCAATTGTGCACATATTCCAATGTAAATACATCGATGGATATCATCAAAGCTATTGCATCCCGTTCATATGTAAATCAATATTATAGACGTTGAGTTAATACTTAAAAGTTGGGTTTTGTGGGAAGATAAACGAGATAGATGCGTTGCAACATTAATCATCATTATAGGACTAATTATAGGAACTTACTTGTAACCGGTGAGAATATTGAGGAGCGTCGATTTGCCGGCGCCCGAAGGGCCCATGATGGCGATCAACTCCCCCGAGCATAATCGCCCGCTGACCGATTTCAGAATGTCTTTGCTCGCTGTAACAAAAAACGGGAATCCAAACTTTAACTTTAAGTACGTTAGATAAGTCAATCATTTTCTGAATATTAAGATAAAGTGTGTTTAGCTAGCATGCACGTGCCGATAATAATGTTTGTAAGTATGTATGTTGAAGTTGTTATTAGGAATATTTTTCAACCTGCCAAACAAAAAATAAAGTTAGCAAAAAGCAAATCAAATTCGGCTGAGAAAGTCAAGCAAAAAGGGGGCGAAACTTTTTGCCGCGCTTGTTTGTCACTTGGACGAGCAATACCCTCCGAAATGCGGTTGGCTGCCGCTTAATTCAATCAAAAATCCGCGGAGCGTTATTTGTACCGAAAAAGAACACGATGCAAACTTGTCGAACCCGTTTCGCGAAACAACAACAAGGAACATGCATGGAAAATTTCCGAATTCCATTGGAATTATTCTTGTTGGTACTTTTCCCCCCGTTCTAATTTTAAATGGGTAATAAATGACTATTGCAATGATACTCATTATCCGAAATAATTTAATAGTTGTCATAACAGTTTGGTGATTAGAATTAAGTGGTCAATATTTATTGTTCATATTTAGCAGCTAATTATTAGTCAAATTTGCCGAATTTAACAGGCTTCAGCTAAAAAGCTAAAGTAGGAGTAGAAAAATGTGTTCCTCAATACAAATATCGCAATTTCCTAGTAGGTATGAAGTAGATATCATTACAATTCAAATTCAAAGTCAAATGTCACCGAATTTGTTTACGCTTGGACGGTTATTCCTTCCGCGTCATTTTTGTCGCTCAAATTGCTTACTTCTTATAAATTAGACTCTCATACAACTCGAATAACATGTTTTTTTTAATATCAAATAGATAATGCGTGAATTTCAACGGGATAGTTTTTGCTTTGACGTCATTCACAAAATTTAAAAAACAGGGCCATAAACAGGACGTTTATTGAAATGAATCAATACTCGTTTGCAATTCTATTGCAGGCCAATGGAATTAATCGAATGGATGATTTCTAAAGCAATAAACCCGATTGTAACTAAATTACCCAAAGTTATCTTTCGTCATGCAAGTTTTATGTTATTTAGGCAATTCTAACATAGGTAATTAATCATTATACAAGAAAAACAAAAAACACTTCATAGACTTGATTGAATGATGATCATGTATCTGGTCATGCATCTTATTCGCGACCCAAGGTAAACGAGCCGAAAATCCACCTGAGGCAAATTGCGGCCATAAAAATACCACAATTTGATAGCAATCGAGCAAGGATACTCATACAGATGCTTTTATCAGCTTGCATAAGACAAACGCGTTATTATTGATACACGCTAATGAGAGGGCAAATTATGCGCACGAGAGGGTAATTACCGTCCCCCCGTCACATTCGATTCTAATCGAACTGGCATGGTATGGCATGGCGTCTAATTAAAAAATGATATGCGGCTTATTATTGAAATTAAAGCCTAGCGGCGGGGATGTTGCAATGTCACTAATGGACTATAATAAAACAGACATATGGGTGAATTCCCAACTGACGTGGGGAGTGGAAATCAATAGAATTCAATTGGATTACCTAATAAAATAAAACGCGGCGAGATTAGACACATTGTAGCGCATTGTATTGATTTGGAATTGAAACAATGGGCCAGCGAAACAACTTTAACTTACGCGTTTTATTTGTTGGAACTTTGAACTGATGATGAACAGGATATGAACAATGATATGAGCTGCGAGCAATGAGTATTATGCGTTATTAATAATTACTTACGTTATATTTTAATGTTTTATGTAATTTTCTACTCGTACAATTGCACTTATCTCTCGATTGCACAAGGTGCGTTATTGCGCATTACGTGATTAATTATGCATTTGTTTAATCGCCATCATCAAACTCTTGAAGAAAAGAATTGTTAATTGAGTACTTTTGCATTCCTATTGTGATAGAAGGCAAAATAGATAAAAAGACAAAACAGGAAATGTTGCAACAAACGTATCGGTCTTTGTTTAAAAATAAATCTGTGACGATTTCTTGTAAGGTCCTGTAGGAGCCTTTGTTGACAAGCGGGGCCAGTACAGGAAGCACTCGGTAGCCTCGTGCAAACATTTCTCGAATAATTACTCATTCATGCTCGATACTCACTTTTGCCCTGCTGCACCGTGTAGGTGAGATTCTCAAACGCCAGATCCACCTTGGGCCGCTTCGGCAGGTGCGTGAGCGTCTTGGGGCGCGCCGGCTCGATGACCACCTTCACATCGCCACCGCCGCCGCTCGCTCCATGTCTGCTTTTCAATAAGAGATTATCAGCGACGCCGCCACCACCGCCACCAGCCTCTGCTTTGTCGACTTTCATTGTTTCTCCGCGCTTGGCTATTAACAACAAAGGCACCCTCACAACACACCCACGCGCACTCAACTGCACCGAGAACTAATAATATAATCGAACTAGTCCTATTTGTTTCTAGTTGCGTTGCATCTCAGGCGACGGCGTTCGTTTCGCGAATAAGGCGCGCGCCCGACATTGGCGTTGATAATAAATGCTCACTCGCACATGCTCTTTGATCAGCGCTCGTCGTCGTCGTCGCCGCCGCCACCGCCGCCGTCGCCGTGGAGTTGGTGGGAACATCGTCGCATCGCGGACGCACTCGTTCGCTGCTTTTGCGTTCGCGTTGCGATCGTTCAGCTGTTGTGTGGTGTTTACATCGTTTGACGTTTGCGGGCTATGTGTGGAGTGCGTATGTACATGCCGATCAGTTGGGAATCGCACTCACACAGGGGGGAAAGCAGAAAATGGCTTGTGAGCGCACGCTGGGGGAAACCTTGACGGAAACGAGTTCTCCAGCGCCTGCGCGCTGCACGCGATATACAGGTGCTGCTTTGAATCCGCAGAAATTTACTTAATTTGTCAGTTATTTTTCTTGGCTTCATCGATTCCCCACAAAATCCCCAAGTTTTCTGCTACTTTTCATTCGTTTTTGGTAAAGTTTCGATAAGTAAAGATATAATTTAGAAGAAAATAGTAGTATTATGGTTTAAATTAAGAATATTTCATAATTATTGCTAGGAATGCGAACGTATCCATAATGACAAACATACAACAACCTTGAAATCGTAAATTGTATGCATTCGAGCATGAATGTGAAACGATTTTGTCATCCAAATGTGGTTTAATGAAGATCAATCAACTGTGCATTAATGCCAGCCATGTTGTTTCGAAATTTGTTTCCAACATTTTCAAATAGAATTGTGTTTATCTCGACGGTCATCGATTAAACAATAGAGTTATTACTAATATTACGCAATGCTCTCTCTCAATCGGTTTTAAAATGATAAGAAATTGGCTAGTATTATAACAGGAGCAAAGTTTCGTTTCAATGTCAAAGATAACACGTGACGGAATTGATTGCGATTGTGCAAATCGATAACAATTCAATACACACTGGAACAATGTCGGTTATCTATTGTTGAATGCTGATTGAGTCATTTCTGCATCCCTGTTAAAGCTGATGAACTGATAATATTGCAGTCGGTTTGACTGATAATAGTAAACTTTGACTACCTAGTCGACTAGCGGGATAATTTCGACTTTCTACTCCTAACTTTCCCCGAGGTACTTTTTGCGAATGAACCAAAGTTAGCAAAGTCAATCTGTAATTATTATAATTAGTAATTTAGCACAGATGATTCATAAAAGATTGATCGTTCGTACTTTGGCACTGGTTAGCTAAGTAGTAATTATTACTGCGTATTTCATAAATATTTGTGCTGGGTTTTCAATTTAGATGCGCAAATTCTAATTCTCAAGAGAACCTGTTTAGAAGCAGCGATTTTATTATACTACAAATGTACTTGAATTAATCATGAAATTTATGATATAAGAAGTAGCCATGTAAGAAAAATAATTAAAATGATTGGGTAGCTTGAATCTATGCTACCTAGCAATTTGATTAGGAAAACATTGTGCCCAAAAGGTTAAACCTGATATGTACCCCAGTTTATGCGCACTACGTGTCTTCATGATGGTTCAGTTCGTAATCCGCATTCGTTCAATCACGCCCGATTTGATTCCGCTGCCATCAATCCGAGTAATGAGAAATGACGTACGAGTACACATGGAGCACACGTACACAAATCGTAGGAGATGGATGCACTCACACACTTGACTTTTGACCTTTTTTCTCTCGTTGCACACCACCGCGCTGATTGCGTCCACTTCGATTACTTATTATTAATGAACTCATTCGGAGAAACAATGAAGAAACAAAACGCCTATTCCTACTACAACTCACCCTTTATGGAGGATAATCTGATAGTTTGATTCCATATTGGTCAACATGATGATGACCCTCTGTTCTTATTGTTAGTTGTTGTTATATTTCCGACCTCGCGCGCGATGCAAAGATTTCTCCGCACTGAAGAGAAAAATAATGCGACGCGCGTTGTATTGCTCAGCCGCGGAAAGTGAGAGTTGGTTGTTGGTTGTGACGAGCGCTATAAGAGTTCTTGGTTCGTATAAGTAATGTAATAAGTCGGTAGAGGTATGTACCCTACATGTATGCGTTTTATATGCTTTGGAGCGTATTTTATAAGTCACGCTTCCATGGCATGGATTGCGACATTGCCGCGGTGCTCGCGGTTTGCCTTGCGCGAACTTATAACTATTCCTTAATGGCGTAAATAGAAAGGCAACGCTTTTCGCGTGGCGTGGACATCAAATTGCCATTGCGTATGTGAAATTATTTGATGATTTTTACGCACTGATGCTTTTTATTTATAACTTTGCACAAGACAAGCGAAAAAGTGAAATAATTCATTAGGAAGATGAAAATAAGCACCGGAAATTAGTTGGAAATTTATTAAAAATATTTACATGGATACTGTTGTATTAGTGATAAGAGTTTATTTTATAAGATATTTATAACAGCTCGGCGATGTGTTCAGACCGCCGTGTATGGAGCGAACGGATATAGTTGTGTCAAGCAACTTGTTAACAGTTGTAGTAGACGTCTTTTTAAACAATTGCCGCATATACAACAGATACTTTTGACGTTTTCTAATAATTTAGAGCAATAATTAGCATAATATTTAAGTTTGGCGAAATTTAGTTAGTCCATTCATTCGTAGATGACGCGCAAGGTATCATTTCGTGAATAAATATTCACTTCTGAGCTCGCTACAACAATTCGTCAACAACAACTACTTTTTGCGTGAAAACTTCATAGTAAACCGTAGAGTTTCAGACAAAATAAGTTTTTACTAGTCTCTGTCTGTGTAAATATTAATGATTATTGTTATTTAAGTTTAAGTTCTTAGTTGTTTGCGTGACTGCTGCGTCCTCCTTGAGTGTTGCAATCACAACGGAACGCTCTCGCCGGCGGAGTTATTTCGGCAGCATGTGATTGCAATCTGGCATGCGTCCGTCCTCTGCCTCCAAGTATGATTATGGTTATGGCATAGCAATAACACATGGTAAGACAACGTCATACCATTTTATGCGTCAAATGTACGATTTACAACAGTCGAAAAAAAGCCTTGAAGTGTTTTGAATGGAATTTCACTCGAAAGAGTTCTGTGTTCTGCGTTCTGCGGCTTTGATCTTTGATCCCTTTGATCAATTATGTCTGATGCCATTGAGTCAAGAGATGCAAACCATATCAAATCAAGAGGCAAATGGTTTTTAGTTTTAGTGTTAATTTCCAGTTTTCACGACGTCCGCCGTCCGCCACATGACATCGAACTGTTCTTTTATTACTCACTTCCACATCATTAGTTTTGCTAAATCTATGATGCTTAAACGTGAACTATTTATTATTGGTTGAGAAGAGAATAGCGAAAGGCGGGTAGAAATCCGAATCCGTGTCGTTTGCGATAATGAGAGTTTATTGACGATATTGAGCCTTAGGTAGCTATACTTTGAATTTGTTGTTGATTTAAAACCGTGTGCCATTGTGCCACAGCGCGCCATTCTCTTTCTTGGCGGTGAAAGAAAGAGTGCTAATCTCCTTCTTCCTCTTCGTCGTTTTCTTCGGCTGAATTTGTTGGCTTTTGGCACACGTGAACAAGCCGATGCCACGCACGTGAGTCTTGCGCGCGCTCGCGAGAATTTATAGTGGTGGTGGTATCTTAAGGTGAACAGCCTCTGCGGTTCTGTACTTCTTCTCCAACTTCACCTGCTGCTCCTCTTCTCTCCTCCGCTTCTTCGTCACGTTGCCCTTCTTCCTCTGGACGGCGGCATGGGCAATACAATGACCTATAAGCGTCGTCGTCTTCGTCGGCTTGGTTGGTTTTGGCTGGTGGCACTAGTGCCCTCGAGTATAACGGCAACATTTCCAAGCGATTTTCGGCTTCCTAGTCGTTCGTCATGCTCCAACGACTTCCTTGTAGGTAAATTTCAACTCAACCCTAGTTGGTTTGTTTGTTTATAGGGAGAGAGTATAGTATATTGTATTCTGTAGTGGTTTGCAACAACTTGTCGAAGAAGATGAAGCGCGACCCTTCAAACATCGTCCTTATTCCCTTATTCGCTTTAGCTCACGGCCAGGCGTGCATGCCACCCCCGCGCAAAAGGGCGGCGCACGATTACGTCGGCGGAGACGACGACGCCGACGGCGACGTCGTCTCGCGATCGATTCATTCCCACCGCCCAGCAGCACTAGGCTCTGGCTTGTTGGTTGGTTGGTGGCTCTGCGCGCCAGCGCGCGAGCTTTCAAATTCAAACGCTCCGCTTCGTGCGCCGCGTACGCATCGGCGCTCCTCTCGCCCGCCCGGCAAACGTGCGCAAAACGCCGCTCGCTGTGCAGCATCTCGTTGCTTGCTCTCTCTCCCATCATCCCAAGTGGTTAATTTGGCGGTGGTCCAGCGTCCAGTTTGGAACAGTGTTGAATGAATTAAAACGGACGTGTGCAGTGGTTGTGTTGTGTTGGATTTAGTGCTGCTGTTAAGGGTGACATCCTTTGCGAACGCTGCAGGTATGGATCACCACTACTTCTTAAATTCATCATTCATCAGTATTGTCAGTTACCAACTGGTAGTTTGAATATCCCTTTAGTTCTTTAGTATAGTCGTAGGAATTGTTTACTTATTATTTATCAAGAGCGGTTAAAGTCTTCTTGCACAAGAGCTTCATCATCATCTTCATCTCAAGTGGTGACCGTGTGCGTGCGGATGCTGTGGAGCCTGTGGAGCATAGGTGGCATTCCAAGATGAATTCCATCTTGGTCTCTTGGTGTAGTATAGTAGTAGACGCCGCGGTCGCGCGAGAGAAGCGCGCGAAGGCAGGCAGGTTATTCTTCTTGCGCCTCAAGTTCAGTCCTCCTCCTCTTCGGCGCGGCGGCAGACTGGTAACGCTGCAACCGGCCCGGATGCATTCACACCAACTTGATCACAATCATCATCTCATCGCCATCAGTAGCTAGCATTTGCGACTTCCTCGCCGCATTTAGCGCATAGATTCAGAATGGTCACCGGGACAGGTGTGTGATGCCCTCCGTCCACCGTGAATGCACCTGCAACAAGTGCAAGTGCAAGAGTGCACTGGTCCGTCCGGTCGAAGACATTCCTGTAGCCATGTACGCCACATGCCGTACCCTACCTATAATTAACAAAGTATACGGAGATGAAGAAAATTACTGTGTAATCTATTGTTGCGCGCACGATTCGTTTCGATATTGTTCGATCTCCGGCGTTGCTGCGTTGCGTTTGCGGTGGTCATCGTGAGAGTTATATGCCGGGCCTTCCATGAAAAAGAAGACATTCTTTTACCTCTACCTGCCCCGATCTTAATGTTTGTGGAACGTAATCGCATTTGCTCCACCCGTCTAGGTTCGTTCGTTCGTGTGTGGTGGATGGGATGCTCTTGGGAAACGCAGTGGAAACTTCTTCTCTTCTCCGCGCCGTGGGAAGAAGAAACGGAATAGAAATGAAGCATCACGCTTCATGCTCTCGCTACTATAACCTTGCGTGTTGGGTTTTTTTTCGAGTACTACCTTAATTTCGGTTTGGCTTCTTTTCCCATCAATTAGAACGCTACCTTTTTACCGGGGCGTCCAGACCATGAACAATGCATATAACTTTTGACGACTTCCTGCCCGGATTCTTTCCGCTTGAAAGTTATCCAGTTTGTAGTGTAGGTAGTGCACTTGTTTCGAACTTCTGCATCGGACGTTAACTCCTCGGAAATTTGAATCTTACCACTTAGTTTAGCGAATACTTCTTTGCGTTGCGCATGTGTCAATTGAGTGCCGGAAGTTGTCGTCATGCGGATGGTACTCTAGGTAACGTAAATATGAGAGCCGTGAGGGCTTCTTGCAATCTGGCGCGGAAGTAGAATTACGTATTCCACGCCGCTGCGCACATATTTCATTTTCATTTCTGCATTAAATTTCGAATTACGGTTACTTTAATTATTCACAGTACAAATAGAAATCTTATTTAGATAAATAGTTATAGTTACTGATAAATTTCTCGAATGGATGTGTAAACTACGAAAGAAGTGGAAACATGACAGGAGGGACATTTTTGTTTACAATCTTTTCGGCTTTGGCAACGGGAACGGAAGCGGATGGAAGCCTTGTACGGATATAACCGGATAACCAGTTTTTGGCCATTTTGCTCCGAAGGCGAAGGGTCTGGTATTTCTTATCTGCCATCGCTTCACTTCTTCTTGGGGACGTTTCCCTTTTGAAATCGTTACGCTCGGCCTCGCACTCGTATTTTCTCGCTGGGGTTTTGGGGGAGAGCTATTAGAAAATACTGCTCGTGTTTTTTTTCCGCTTCTCCTCCTCGTTTCAATGCGGTAATTTGTTTCGGGTTTAAAATTCAATTTGTGCGAGGCTAAATTGGTGTGCTATTGACATAACATCTGATGGTTAAAAATAAACCAATATTAAATATTTTTGCTGTTTTGACAGAGTGCCAGAGGAGTGGTTGCGCTGAGTTTACTAAAATGTAAATTTACAAATACATTAATCATATCATTTACAGTTTGTTACCATCATTAGCAGCATTCATTAATTCACTACGTACAAGTGTGTTATTTAATTTTGGGCGAAATATTTAATTAAACGCCGGCGTTGGTTTTTGTTAATTTTACATGATTTCGCAACCGCACATTTATCTTAATCACACATACATTTGTTTGGTCTTCTTGTTGTCTTGTTGCGTTTGTTAATTTCAAGACTCGGAAGGAAGTCATTGAATGCAGCAAAGCGTAGTACCTAGAGTACATACAATCGTTGTTTTGTCGCTGGGTGTTTTCTTTAAGAATGAAACTGGTGCCCGTGATCTACGCTCCGCCGACCGGCGAACGTCGACTTACGTACTTAATTGGATGCAAACTTAATGAGCGCATCGAACGTCATAGTCATAATGCGATGTTGTTTAATGCTCATCTACTAACTAATTACTCATCAGTAATAACTCATCCAGTATTCACTCCCCAAAGTGTTTTTTGTTATTTAATTCGTTGGAGAAATATTTTTGGCGTGTTTGCAGTGAGTGCGGAGAGTTCATTGCGCCGAAATCGCGCCATTCCCGATGATTTATTGTAATTGATTTCGCTTTCCGTAGTAGGTAGTAACGCGCAATGGTGTGGAAGATAAACAAAAATAACTTCTTACCAAAATGTAGGCCAACAAACAGATGAAGAGTAAAATGGATTGATTCGCATAATTATTCGCGCAGATAAAGGGCGCATAATCGAGTAGTTTGCTAATTTTGCGCGGGGCCCGTCAATAGCGCAATCAATCGCACTCCGAATTGGGATGCGAAGGGCGGGCGCATCCATTCATCCCTGTCGCGGTACCCGCCCTCCTCCCCATCCATCGTGCTAATTCCTTCACTTCGCTTCTATCAAATTGCGCATTGTTAACGATCACGAATGAAACAACAGACCGCAAGGAGAGGAAAGGGTTAGTCCTCGATGCATATGCTTAGGTATGCTATGTTTCAATCGGGTAATAAATGGACCAACCTGTCAAACTCAAACTCACTAATCACGAATAAAAAATTATCAATTTTCAAGGAAACATAGGAATTCACAATCAATATAATAAAATTATTCAAGGTGTGGTCCTCGTTGAGATGAGTTGAAATTGATGATGAGCGAGAAGCTTTTCAGCTTAACGCACAAATTTGAGTGTCGTGGCTACGAAAGACATACGTTCTGGACAGACAAACTGTTGATGAACCGCCCGTCCCGGTAATCTCTTGCCTTTGTTCCATTACGCGCGCAAACGGATGTCTTTGCGATCTGCTTCCTTTCGGGCCATGGCGCAGCCGAGCGAGCGGCCGGCGGCGTGTCTGTAAAGAAAAGTCTATATGCTTTTCTTTTTAGGCGCCGAACGAACGATGAAAGCAAAGAGTACTCGTATGATGCCTTTTGCTTACTTTACTTCACATGCATACGGCTTGGCTTCCGATATGTAAATGTTCGCTTCGCCAATGTTTCAAGTTGAATGCGTGAATGGAGGATTCGACGGAGATGTATTTGCGGCTGGATCAAATGTCAGTCGGTGTGCAATGCTTTTTTCGGGGCCCCGCTGCTGTCGCAGAACGACAAAGACAAATGATTGCTTTATAAGCAATTTGGTTTTCACTTCATTTCTTCTTCTTCTTCTTTCCTGGACTCGGAGTGCAACCCGGGAGGGTCACCGCACTTCATTTAGTTAGCAACTAATTAGCTTAGCCGCCATAGCAACAATTGCCACAACTGCACTTTTGGCAAACGTTATCAATTGCACTGCAGCGGTTCAATGCCGTCTGCTTTATGGACAGACTTTGATCTGCTAGAATAGAGTAGACTTTGTTTATAATTATAGTTTAATCGAACGAAGATTTTTATAAAATCCCATCAAATAACGAAATTCATGCAATTCATCGGCATCGATTTGAATAATAAACACGATTGAAATGGTATTAAAAACATCGCTGTAAAAGCTTCGTGAAATCGGATTTAATTATTGAACATTATTTCATTTTCCATTTCGTTTCACAAGGATTATTATTATTATTGTGTTATGAAACTATGAAACTATTACAATCCCCATTTTGGCCGGGTTATTATTACTGTTAAATTTTATTTATTTTCCAATCAATAATATATTTGTGTGGAAAACAAATCATTGGAGCATTTAGGGAAATATTTTCATTAAACAATGAATACATCCACGTCAGTCTTCTTCCACGCAGGGAGCCAAGACAAGG
>JARJDR010015905.1:0-19966 GCA_030264135.1 Myllaena sp. GC000078 | reverse complement strand
TTGAGCGGCAGTGCGTGATGATGGACGATTTCTTTCTCACACGAATCCCATCGGTCGTAAACGCACTCGGCTGCTGGCTTGGCTGGCTTGTTTTTTCCACCGCAGTGCATCCGGAACGCTCGCTGGTTCGCCGCCGCTGCAGCAGCAGCAACAACGCGAACTTATTAACCCGGGCGTAACCCGGACGAAAGAAAACGAGTATATCGTGAATGAGACACGACGGCCGCTGCCTACGAATACATACCACGCGTATCGCATGAGCATGCACTTCTCCGCTACGCGACGGCGTCGTCGTCTGTTGTGCGGGGGAACCGCCGTCGCCGTTTGTGGCCGCCGCCGTTCGCAGCAACAGTTCGCATTCGTAGTCGAACGCGGGCGTCGCGTCGTCATCACCGATGCTGCCGCGCTAACGAGTTACCAAGCGCTTTGAGTGTGTGTTTGGCGGGTGGAGCCGGTCGCGAATCCGCGACAGCAACAAGTGGTCGTCGCGTGCGAAAACTTACGTGTAAAGACCAACTGGATTAATAACGTGGCCAGATTTATGGTGTAAACGACAGCAAAAAGCGTAGCACTCACCCGGCCTTGCGATGGGCTGCGCCGTGAGCACCATCGGCGATAAGGACGCCAACGAGCGGTCGAAGAAGATCGATCGCGATCTGCGCGCGGATGGCGAGCGCGCCGCCAGCGAGGTGAAGCTGCTGCTGCTCGGTGAGCCCTCCGTTTGCATTGTATAGTCACCGCCTGCACACTTTCATGTTAGGATTATGCAAAAATACGACCACGCCAATTTTGATCGCCGCGCGGCGGTGAAGGTTAATTAACTTACCGAACGAATCCGCGATACGGATTGCGGCTGGTTGCGATAGATTGTCTTCGCATATTAATTATGCATGGATGTGTCGAATCGATGGATACACTCGAAAATGATACACATACATTATTCACGCTTTTCTTCGCGGCCCGCGCGCGTAATCTATTCATGACGACGCTATTATTTATGTCGAACGCTCCGCACACAATCGCTCGACGCGCGCATATTATACTAATGAATAATATTATAATCTTTATAATTATACAATTAATTTTCGAGAACTGTTACGGTTCGCCACCATTACTGTCTTTGGTAACCTTTAAATGCGCAAATGAGTGTTTTGCATTTGCGATTTACTCGCTTTTGCAATATGCTATGGCAAGATGCGGTTGATAATTTTGTTACTAGTAATAATTGCACAATTTTCTTGTTGCACACGTATGGTAGCAATCGCTTCACGGTAATGCTCTGCATACACATAACAATCTGCACCTTTTCCTCATTGTGCAAGAATCAACAAATACGCATGAATTCGATCGAAATAAGACACTTGTGCAAACACTTACAGCAAACATGTATGTTTCCACCAGGTGCCGGCGAGTCCGGAAAGAGTACGATCGTCAAGCAGATGAAGATCATCCACGAAACGGGCTACTCGAAGGAGGAGTGCGAACAGTATCGGCCCGTTGTCTACAGCAACACCATTCAGAGTCTGATGACGATCATCCGCGCGATGGGTCAATTACGGATCGACTTTGCCGACGCGAACCGCACTGTGAGTGTGGACGTGACATGACGCATGCCTATCACCCATTTAACATTATTCATTCTTATACAAATCGAATAATGATTCATGTATTGCGCAGGACATGGCACGTCAGTTCTTCATGTACGCGAGCGCCGCCGAAGAGGGTGAGCTGACGCCCGAGCTGGTGCTGCTGATGAAGAAGCTGTGGTCCGATCACGGTGTGCAGCTGTGTTTCGCACGTTCGCGCGAATACCAGCTGAACGATTCGGCCGCCTACTACTTGAACGCTCTCGATCGCATCTCGCAGACACACTACGTGCCCTCGCAGCAGGACTTGCTGCGGACACGCGTTAAGACCACCGGCATCGTGGAGACGCACTTCTCGTTCAAGGGCTTGCATTTCAAGTAGGGCTCTTCTACTGCCTCTCGACGAATCTCCATTAATTCGTCTTCCATTTTGCAGAATGTTCGACGTCGGCGGGCAGCGATCCGAGCGCAAAAAGTGGATTCATTGCTTCGAAGGCGTGACGGCGATCATATTCTGCGTGGCGCTATCAGGTGCGTGCGTGAATCATTACGCATGGCATAGCAGCTAATCATGGCGTGACTCAACTTGTGTGCTCTGCTTTTCATTTTGCCTCCAGCCTACGATCTGGTGCTCGCTGAAGACGAGGAGATGAATCGCATGGTCGAATCGATGAAACTCTTCGACTCCATCTGTAACTCCAAGTGGTTCGTGGCGTCGTCCATCCTGCTCTTCCTCAACAAGAAGGATCTGTTCGAGGAGAAGATCGCGCGCTCGCCGCTGACGATCTGCTTCCCGGAGTACAATGGGCCGAATACGTTCCTCGATGCGTCCAACTACATACGCGCCAAGTTCGAGAACCTCAACGAGCGCAAGGACCAGAAGGAGATCTACACGCACTTCACGTGCGCCACTGACACCGGCAACATTCAGTTCGTCTTCGACGCCGTCACGGACGTCATCATTAAGAACAATCTCAAGGATTGCGGTCTGCTCATGTGAGAACCGATTGCGTGTGTGTCGTGCAACGGGAATCGTGTATGTGCCTTATATAAGAGACGCTAGTTTTTGTACAAATGTGCGTGTGCATGAACAATGGCGAGTGGGAACTACCATGACGTATGTAATTTGCCTTAATCAAAGACCAAATATTGCCATATTATTGATTATTATAAATAGTTGTTTATATGTGGCACCCCTCTGCAATGTCGGCCGCAGCGAATAAAATTGATTATTGATACGCTATCGACGCAGAGCGGCGATAATTACGATATGTGTAGCAATATTTATGTAATTAGCGAGTCATGTCGTGGATAAGCACAGCAAATATGACTCAAATCGAATCAGCGCAGAGACGTGAAGCGAAAATGTATTTTACATTCGCTTGCACGCGAATTAATGTGTGAATCATTTACAACAATCATTTCTACAATATTTTGACCAATCGTTTTTCGTTCTTTCCGTCACTATCCAGTACGAATAGTGGCTTAATGAATTTATATATAGATTATAAAGAGTTTTTGTCACTTTTATATTTTTATATATAACGATACATACTACTACTTTGTTTTCACTTAACTGGCAAATCAAATATTTACTACATTATCATGTTTAATGTTCAATTTGGATACATATACAACATTGACACTGAACTGTGTATATGAGATCAGACGAAATATAAACGAATGTGTTTCATGAATGAAAATGAAATGTAATTTTCGACTGAAACTGTTAGTGAGCGAGGAGCAAGTAGAAAGGGTCCAAAAGTCATTTGAAAAATCTTATATGTATTATATGTATCAATTAGTTACATAGAATTTGATTTCCTAACTAATTAAATCACATTGGTTTTCTTAATTATACACATTTCGTATAGTCCGCTTGATCCGCTTACCTGTCGACTCGGGAAAGTCAATCAAAACGAAATAAAGATCGTCACAAACGTAAAAAATGTTGTGAACATATATAATCTGAATAAAACAAGTAAATTAAATCAATTTTCCTGAAGCAAATCAGTTACCTAATTCCGCTATTAACCAAAAACAACTATTCCAGTCACGGTAATCTCGTCGCATAACTATTTTTATGGCGTTGACATCATCTAATTGTGTACTTAGTCTACCAGGCACTGAGATATACATAACTCTTCCATAATGAATTTTATTCTGCTCTAATTGTGTATTTGCGCCCCGCCCCCCCGTTTCGCGTTTTAGACGTCAAATTTATAGTCGTCTTCGAAAATATAGATTCAATTTTTGATGAGCTCTGGCTTTCGATTCCGGTTAGCTATCACAATGTATCACCTATCAAACAGTCAACGCGCTATTATATAGATGCATCATTATCATGCAATTTGTGTAGTAGATCTTCGACTTGCTCGCTTCCGTAATTAATCAATATTGCTGCGGCAATTTTGTAAAAAGTTTCCAAGTATTCAAAATATGTTTATGTTCGTTCCGAAATTATAATATAGATATTAGCCTCAAACCTACATACGAATCTGTTTCATATTTAACATAGAAGTAACGATTAAATCAAACATCAGTTACTTACAAAAACAAATAAGAGTATGTACATATGTTACAATAAACAAACCAGTAAATCTTCTATCCAGGACGCTCTCTTAAGATTCTTGATCAGCCCTGAATGTCTTCTTTATATGATACTACTTTGTGTCTCTTATTTCACGCAAGCGCAATGTATTCCAAAGAGAACTTAAACTTATTTAAAACCATTCAATTAACGCCGAACTTAGTGTTACATTTGTATAAAGTATTATGTACAAGCATATGCGCACTATGCGCCCACACTTACGTTGTTTTCCTAGATCGTTTTTTGTCTAATATCGTATTCGCCAGCGACGAATCGCCGTTCAGCGTGAGGGGAGTCAGCGGTGGTGATTCCGACCGCCGTTTGCGATTCGATTTACAAATGGCACAGTGAAAAACCTGCAACATATTGTTTTACAATAAACTACCCAATAGGTTTCTCGCCACTTACATCAGGTATGTTGGACTTTTTAATCTTTGCACAAGATAAATGTATCCAAGTATAGCACATGGAACACTCAATCATAGGTCGACCGGCAAAGGGTTTGCCACAGAAACACGAAACACTATTGTAGGAACTGGAGGTATCGGGGTCCGATTCCTCGTCGGCGCTTGGCTTATCATCCTGACTGACACTACCATGTGAACTGGCTGACTCTGAATTTACACTACTGCCTGAACTGCCAAATGGTGGACTAGGATTGGTATTATTTCTAGTGTCCTGTAAAGGATTTCAATTAAATTAATTAAGAACAATTCAAATGAATGCACTTACTTCGACTGTTTTGCTGGGATAGTTTTCATATTCAAGTACATAGGTGCAGAAGAGGAAAAAGTCCTCGCTGGTCCTTGGCCGCCGCTGCATCACAGCATCATTACTCTCCTCATTCGTCTGCGAAAGCGATTAAACAACGCAAATTAAGCAATATTTCGTGATAACGTAACCTCAACGTTACACAAAAAAAACAATAATTAGAATGATTGGAATGGAAAAATACGCGTCGTTCGACTTACATTTGCTCCTTCTGCCATCGTTGCTATTCCCGAAATCCCCGAAACTGTAACAAAAATAGATATCGAATAGAAACGACGACACTAATCGACAGCGCGAGCTCATTTAGGGCTCAAGCTAGTCAGTCGAGCCCAAAGTCAAATGAATGCAAAGCAAGGCGATGATTAGGAAATCCATGAAATGAATATCAAAACAATACCTGCTATCTCCAAATTCGTCATTACCTAACGCGACGCTCGCGACGCAATGCGATATTTCGAAAAGGGCCCGCTGCGAATGATCTGCCGTCATCCCACCGCGTACGGCTGGGGTTGCTCTTTGCACACTAGGACTGCATTCTGCTGATGATGCTCTCTATCGTCGGCTGCTGCTGGTGATCGAACGCGGAGGAAATCGACATAGATATGCCTTTCGCCACTTGCACTCTCCGATTACGTTGATTGTGTTGATTGCTAGTCCGCAGTGCACGAAAGAAACGCATAGGCGAGCGACGGTCACCGCGATTTATTTATATGATTACATGAACGTATATAGGGTTGGCAGGCGACGCGCAGCGATTTTTCCGAATTTCTTCACGATTGCGATACCCGTTCGCCGCTGATTTTAGTTTGCTTAACACCACAATGGCATATGTAGAAGAGCATAGGTTGCAAGCGGGTTGCAAGGCAGCAAGATGACACTCTCACTTGCTCTCACTCTCCCTGATACACTCAGATACACTAGTGTCAGATTGGCACTGATTTTCTTTGTGAGTGAGAGAACCAGAGAACGCTTTACGTGCGTAGAGCTTTGGAAACGAGGTGGCGAGTATGCGCGTTGTGACGCACTAGTTAGTTACGAACATTCACGAGCGCTCATGCAGTTCAAAGTTTTGTGTTTCATCTCTTGTAATGATTGTATTCAACTTCAAATTAATAGCAAGTGTGTGCTTCTTTCAGCCATAAATCGCGAGAGCAATTAAGATCTTGATAAAAATTTTATTAATAATTTTTTACAATAAGATCAAGTATTTTAGACCACCGAATTAAATCCTTTTATCTTTGTATCATAAAATATCTAAGAAGACAAGCCCATTATTACGTATTGTTTTTTGAAATATTGTATAAGTTTATAAAATACACACGACATTGGTACTTACAAGATACATCCTTAGATTACATACATCTATACATCCATATAAATGCATTGGTAATTAGAATTAATTATTGTAAAAATGTTCGAATGAATAATGAACCCGGGTAACGATTATTGAGTGTTCATTAGTGGCGCCGATGCGCGACGCTAAAACTTTGTACAACGCCGCGCACCCGACTTTGATTTATCAATAGACACGTAAAATTGATGCAATTGTGATGTTCAGACAGTCTTTCCGCAAGTAACACATCACCATCAAAAGTGAACTTCACCAAAAAAGTGAAAGTAGAGATTCGTTTGTGCATAAAATTGCTCATTTCATAATTGTTTGGAAGTTGACGGCAAATTAGAAACATTCTTTGTCATCATAAAGCGGAGTTTCCTTCCCTCTTTCATAAAACGAGATTCTTTGCGATGTTTGACAGGATTAAGTCATTATTCTAAGCACCCGCAACTGACTCGTTTTGGTTCATAAAAATTTGGCATACAAAAACTATCCAAGCTGCCTACGAGCATGCGTAGCAGATTTCGCTCTGCATGTGATGTATGTTCGACAGAGTTTTGTGGATGTACTCGAAACTAGGTCGATCGTTTGGTTTAGCTGCCCAGCAGGACTTCATCAATTCATAGACTGGCGCTGGTGTGTTCTCAGGGCATGCAAGAACATTGCCAGCCTTTAGATAACGCACCACTTCCTCATGAGTCATACCGAAGTACGGTTGCAGTGCGAAGGAGAATGTCTCCCAGAGACACACGCCAAATGCCCAGATATCGCTCTCCGGCGTGTATTTGTTGTATAATATACTCTCCAAGGGCATCCATCGCACTGGTATCGCATCGCGCTCGTCGCCCTTGTAGTAGTTCTGCAAATAGATCTTTTGCGATAGGCCAAAGTCGGCGATCTTCACCACCATCTCCTCGTTGATGAGGCAGTTGCGCGTCGCGAGATCGCGATGCACAAACTTCCTGTCGGACAGGTACACCATGCCCGAGGCGATTTGCAGGGAGATGTCCAGCAGATCTAGATGGCTGAGCTGGTTGTCCCGGTAGACGTCGTGATGGTCGCCATCAAGGCTGCGCACCACGTAGTTGCTGGGCGAGCACTGCCGCAGGAACTCCTTCAGATCGCCCTTGCCCATGTACTCGAAGAGCAGGCACATCGGCCGGCCGATGGCGCACACGCCGAGCAGCTTCACGATGTTCGGATGATCGAACTCGGCGAGCAGACACGCCTCCTTCTCGAAGTCGTCCTGCAGGTCATCGGACGCGTCATCCTTGAGCATCTTCACGGCGACCATGGTGAATTCCTCGCCGAGCACCAAACCGGGTGCTTTTGCTTGGAAGACGCGGCCGAACGCACCCTGGCCGAGGTCGCGTATGTAGATGATGTCGTTGCGCGGAAACTCGAGGCTCTCCAGCTTCGGGTTGAGTCTAGCCGCCGTGCGATGGTAAGCTTGATTGCTCGGCAGTTTGTCGAGATCTATATTGACTTCGGGTAGGCCCGGTGGATTGTATCCCAGCGTGTGTTTGTGGACGCGGTGGCAGAGGAGGATGAGAAGGAGAAAGATGAGGATACCGAAGAGACCGATGGCGGAGGCGATGATAAGGAATGTGGGCGAGAGGAAGCGATCCATGACGATGCCCTCGGTGATCTCGTCGATCGTGCTGCTCGATGAATTCGCGCAGATGGGAATGTTGCAGTGCTGCCAGCGCACGCTGACGTTGGTTGTGAAGCACCACGGATGGTGCTCTTCACCGCCGGCGTTCCGGCAGTAATTCTCGGCGTCCTGCAGCTCGGGCAGATACAGTGGTGGACGATCGAATGCGTGCGGCACGCGCGAATCCCAACGTTGACACTCCAGCCCATCCTTGGTGACATTCATATTCCCTAGGTAAAAGCGCCCAGTGCCTTTCACACATTCATCTGAAACCATTCACAATCACACACCTGCCTTGACCAATATAACTTTGCTTTACATGTAACTTCATCCTGTTTCACATCCATAATCCCAGCATATGAACAGGATACCTGCTTATCTTTAATCTCATATTTTGGTAACTTTTCACAGTCAGGTAGTTCAAAGTGCTCTCTGGATCTGATGAAAATCCCTCGCTGCTTCTTGTCCTCGATGAGCACCCAGTCATTGAAGCAGAATTGCTCCTTTACAGCAGTGCAGTCTTCATAGCACAGCGGCAATGGGGCTTGATTGTCGTGTGTGCATTTGGGGAACGCATACATGCAGAGCAGTTTCTAAAGCACCACACAACTTGTTACATAACAAGCAATTGGCAATGGGTATGTTCTTACTTCTGCGCTACTCCGACATGGTTCCTTGAGCGTCACAATCAATTCCTCCCAGAGATTCGAGGCGATCTTCTCGTGATTCCAGCCGCCTTTATCCGGATACCAGAACATGGTGGTGCTGTTGAGGTAGTTTCGGCACGCTTTGCCCACGTAGGGCGCGCAGAAGCCGCTGACGTCGGGCGCGAGGGCGACGAGCAGAACAACGACGACGACGTGGTGCATGCTGGCGTGCGGCGGCGGCATTTTCAACTCATTTTGCGAGAATTCGCGCGCGCACCGGCGAAACCACCATGCAGGTGGTGCGACATTTACAAAATGGTATTGTATGGTATGACTAGTGGTGTGAAACAAGAAGCACTCGCGCACTCAACAGGCGACGCACGCTGCATTCACGACATGCTTGCAGTTTGTTTGCAAATTGTTTGCACCGGAAAAATTGCGAATTGCCAGCTTGCCCTAAGGAGCGGTCATTGTGATTATTATTGAACTCTCGCCTCTCTGTCATCTGTCAGTCTACCATTGCTGTGAATTTCTACTGCGCATGCGCGCTTGGAATCATTGGAAATAATTTAAAAGTTTTAAACTTTTGCAGGAATATATTAGTGATAATATAATATAGATAATATAGAAATTGTAAAAATTGTTCAATCGTCGTATTTGGAATCGTTGTCCTTACCGGCAATCCAGTCCTCAATCTCTTGAACACTATCACAAGATATTTTTCTAATTAGTGCATAAAAGTAAAAATAAAGAAATTCCTTACGTTCTTGGCACCTTCGTGGCGTTCACACAACCGTCGGCGGTGATATAGACGTCGTCCTCGATGCGCACGCCGCCGGTGCCCCGGAAACGCGCCAATTCGCTTCGCACGATGAATTTCGACAGGATCGGATCGGCCAGCGCCTCGTCCAGCAACTATTTTGTTGTTGTTGTTGTTGTTAGCCAACCAACTTTTAGCAGCATCTTAGAAACTTACCGGATCAATGAAATAACAGCCGGGCTCGATGGTCAACCACATGCCCGCCTGCAGCTTGCGCGCCATGCGTAGGCGATTCGCGCCGCGCACTTCCGGTCGCTCCGGATGATCGGGCAGATAACCGCCCACATCGTGCACATCCAGCCCAATCAAATGCCCCAGGCCGTGCGGCTGGAAGATCGGGCCGAGATTGGCGGCGACCATATCGTCGACGCTGCCGCATAGCAGGCCGCCGGCTGTTAGTCCTTCGAGGATCTTACGCAGTGCGAGGTGGTGCATGTCCACCCAGCTGACGCCCGGCTTGCACGCGCGAAAGACGGCCATGTTCGCCTCGTAGACGGTCTCGTAGATCATGCGCTGATCGGCCGAGAACTTGCCCGACACGGGGAACGTGCACGTGATGTCCGCTGCGTAACCGTAGTAATTGGCACCCATGTCGAAAAGACTAATAAAGAAGAAGTCAGTTTGCTTCAAGAAAGCAAGGGGAAAAAAGGGGATTAATACCAGGTTTCGCCGGGTTTAATACAGCGATCATTCGGGCATCCGGCGTGGCCGTAGTGGAGGACGGCGCCGTTGGGACCGGAGCCGCAAATGCACGTGTAGGACACAAAGCGGCAGCCGCCAACGCTGTAGCAGTGGTGCATGAATGCGGATTCGCACTGGTACTCGGTGACGCCCGGCACGGCCATGCGCATCACACGGCGATGGGCCGCTGAGGAGACCTTCGTCACGTACTTCATCACCTCGTGCTCGTACTTGGTTTTTACCACACGCCTACAATTTAACTTCATTTAAATACCTTGCTTGAGAAGCAATGGAAGACTTACAGATCGGCAATTTCGGCAAAGAGGGTCATGTTATCGACTTGGAACTGCTCGATGCCGGGGAATTCGGCTTCCTTGGCTGTCAGACCACTATCGGTGTTAATGCCGCTTAGGGTCAACAGGGAGGATGGGTTGATCTTCTTCAAAACGCTGGCAATCTAGTAAAAAGCAAGGCAGTTGGATTTGCTTGTATCTAGGGCAAGTGTTTCGTGGACGTACGTCATCAACGTAGTGGACGAAATCCACCTTGTACTTTTGCTTGAAGTCGGCGAGGGTGAGCAGTGGGCCCATCCACACCGCATAAGAATCCGGGAGTTTCGGCACGAAGAGGTAGGATTTGCCGCTGGCCACGTCGACGGCGCCGTAACAGCCCGCCTCGGTGGTGCCAAAGAGCCACATGAAGTAAGATTCCTATAATTGACAAAATGAGCACAATTAATAATACGAGTAAGTAAACAATATATGACTACTCTCAATAAATCGATCCATTATTGATTGATTTCGGCCAGGGCCGCATTCACCATTAGGCGTATGTACGTACCAGTTTACGATTTACAGATTCGAATCGATAAATAATATATAAATAAATTTCGAGTTATAGAGATCATTGCCATTTTATTGCGGCTGCAGCTGGCAGTGAGTGTATGCGAATATATTTCCATTCATAGATTTTTAGCAGCGCACTCCATGGTCTTTCACCATTCAATGCTTAACGACAATCCATTTACGGTGAAACCCATAAACTATTACCATCTACTGTATGGTTGATGATGGCAAAGTATTATTAGCGCCACGTAAGTAGGTGTGTAATGAATGAATTTCGCAAATGTTGCAAAAAGTTCTTCAAATGTTTCCATATCAATTTTAACTTGATAAAATTTAAGGTAAGGACTTAAATTCAATTACGGCAAATGAATCAAACAAAACAATTCCTAAGTACCTAGTTGATGATGCTCGAAATTGCGTTGCAATGTGTAATGTGAACTTTACTGCAAATTGCCTCTCTCATCGCGCAAACATGTTATGCGCATTGTTGCACACAACCACATTAGTTATAAACTATTACCTGTATGCATGCAAGTACCTATGTACGAGTAGTTATGAATAGGGAAACAATTACGTAAAATCCTTGAGCAAAACAAATTTGATGGCTCATCCCGTCCATCATCAGCATCAATGGCTTGTATTTGTGTTATGATTGTGCACTAACTGTAACTGGATTTTCCTGATCGGTGCGATACTGTTATTGCCATTGTTTGTGCGCCGCGTGTTTTCATTTCTCTTCGTGCCACATCCACGCGCGACAGCCAATCGATTCGCATACGAAAGAGTTCACGTTCGCCAGCACGAAGCACGTTGTTGTTGTTGTTATACACACATTCATGAATTAGGAATTGTGAGCGACCTCATTAAATCCACAACAATCGATCCGAGTGCGATCGCTTCGTAACTACGTACACTACAAAACAACAAAACAACAAAAATAACAACAACAACAACAACAATGTAGTCTAGAGAAATATTGACGACGAAATAAGGAAATAAGGAGTACGGTCCTGGCGTGCAAAACAATGATTGCCTAATTTGCGAAACTTTCTAGTCTAGTAAGTCGAATTGAATGCAGCGCAACTCTCCGAGTCTGAGTCACAAGCCCACACAATCATTTCTGCACAAGTTGTTGCTATTCTGATATGTATTCGAAGCCGTTACGTTCGCGTATATAAACAATATTAATAATGATACAGTTTAATTGAATACTTATGGCAACATTTCACAGTAGCATAACTTGTTCGCCGCACCCGATTTTTTTTTGCTAGGCGCGACGATGAAGAAACTATTCGCGAATTGCGCAAGCCGCAAAAAAAGCACAACATAACGAAATTCGTCTGGCGGCAACCGTTAGTTGTGTGTTTAGGCTTTCTGAACTAGATTGCAATTTATTTTGTTATTGCTTGAGCCACACATGGAAAGTATACCCAACTTAATTG
Organism: Myllaena sp. GC000078; assembly: GCA_030264135.1. Classification (NCBI taxonomy): domain Eukaryota; kingdom Metazoa; phylum Arthropoda; class Insecta; order Coleoptera; family Staphylinidae; genus Myllaena; species Myllaena sp. GC000078. The sequence goes on along the minus strand of JARJDR010015905.1, from coordinate 7,594 downwards.
TTGAACACATGCGCATTGGTCGCATTTTTTTCGTATGCGTCGCGGTTAATTTCCATACGCTAATTGCTATTCGAAAAATGCCGAATCGTTGAGTATTGACATACATCGTATTCATCAAAATCAATTACTTATTGTTAAGTAAGGACTAATTCCAGCGCCGAGTTTCTATTATCTATTCCAATTCGATTGCAATACAGTTAGAATTCGCGAGGTCAAAATCCTGCCGTCACACAAAGAGTAGCCGCCGCGCCGCGACTCACAATCAGCATAACGCAATCCTCCAGGGAGTTCGCACGGCATGTAAATACCAACATTGGGACATTCACCAGGCAAAATAATAACAAATAATAAATACACGTGGAGAAAGAGAAACGGCAACAACACATGCCAAAATAACAATTACTGAGCTGAATAAATGCGGCGACGTGAAATTTGTTGCTCTGTGACAAAAAGAGGAGATTATTATTATTATTGTAATTGTTATGTCACGTTTTGCCCCGCATCGTGTGACGGAATTAAGTTGTGTGATATTTGAGCAACGAAAAGACGATTTATTACGTAAAATTCGACGCTGTACTTAGAACTAACAGTAATTGTCTTCTCACTAATTTGCTTCGATAGTTATTCGATGGGTGATAGGTGATGGTCGGTTAGGCAATTAGCAGATGGCTAATTAAAGTTTTATAAATTTGCAGCCACGCAATCGCTGATTTTTTCATTTGGCCCTGGTACAAATCGACCTAAACGATTTTACTCATACAGGCCAGCGATATAATGTTTCTGCCAACCGGAAACGTTGGAAAATGTTTTGGCACATCGAGAATATTAAGAAAACCGCACTTCTAAGAGAACTATGATAGTAAAAAAGTTTAATGGCGGAAATACCATGAAATTTGACTCAAATAGGTTCTTTAATGTCATGTCGATGACGTGGAAGAAGAAAACATTATGGGAATTACCAATATCGATTCAAAATGATACCTACCGCAATAAACATGACAACAACATGAAATCGATAGCGTTCATTACGCCGCGCCGGTGATGGCAGGTCGTTAACTTCCTAAACCTAATTCTCATTGCAGATATTCGACGTCCGACGTCCGACGTCAAACTAGATTCCACCAACTTTGCTTCAGCTAATAACCCAAACCCAATGGTCGCGTTTCTTTTCAGAGAAGCACCAAAAATATGAACACTTTTTATGCCTGCTATTAATAAAGCCAACGCATACAAAAGAGAAGCAAAACGGTAGGCAGGATAATGATCTCGCTCCACATCCGCATCCAATTACCCACCTGGCGGAACACGTTGTAGGTGATGTCCGTGTCGTAGAAGGGCACCTCCTCGCCGCCCTGCAGCACCACGACGGCGGCGCCCACATTCCGGCCGCGCAGCCGCTCCACGAGGCGTTCGCGGTTCAGCGCGAACAACTCCAGCGGCACCTCGTGGGTGTCCTGTCCCATCGACAATTTGCCACTGCAAACCAATACATACGGTCAATTACATACAACACCAGCGATTCGATAATATAATGTAGACGTGGTTGGTGGTTGGTATGCGAATGGGAACGTCGGCATCGCAGTCGCGCCAGGTATTGTTTACAAACAAACCGCGCCATGAAGAAGAAGAAGAAAGAAGCGCGGAGTGGAATGAACGCCATCCGGCTCGCGGAAACGCGACACGACGCAGAAGCAGAAGGCAAGGCAAGGTAAACGAACTCGATGTGATGTGATGTTGCGCAATTTCGCCAAAGTGGACTTTGCGCACTCCATTTTTCTGTCTGTCTGCCTTGCCAAGTGCTTACAAGCAAAAGATGCCAACGACTTAATTATTATGGCATTGGTTTTTCTGGAGTTTTCCTACATCTAGATATGTAGTTAATTATTAGGAAAATGACTCAACATTGATGTTGATCATCATGATACAGCCGCTGATGATGATATTAATGAATACCTAAAAGTATTCATGATTCAATGGTAATAAAAATAGTGATGTAGTAATGCAGGCAAAGTAATACAAATCGACAATATTTCGTTGGAACTAATCACATATGTTATTTTTACCGACCGGCCGACTAATATTTATTTAGGTAGTTCTAGTTAATGCACATGTCGAAATGTGGACGACGCTGCATGCATTTAACATATTTCTGCGAATTACCTACTCGCAATCTGCCATATATACGAGTAGGTTGGTCTAATAACAGGACCGTATTTGATCTACAAGATTGCCAAAGATTCATTCTTATGATAACTATCGTTTCCTTGCAGCAGTTCTGAAGCAATCACAAATCAATTGTTTTCAATAATCCGGATGAACTCCGAAGCGATGCCCCACGTCAGTTTATATAACGCGTCACATGATGGTAAACACCTCGGCCACGTGTTAAATATAACGCAGGTACGATGAATGAAGGCAGTTAGCGCTAACGATCAATGTCGCAACCGATACAAAATACAAACAGTGCGCAAGTCCACGTCACTACCGCACCGCACACGTAATTATCGCGCGAGAAAAAAACCTCTAATAAACCTAACTACCCAACTGACTGATTGTGAATAGTTTCTCGCAACCAAACGACAAGGGCAATAACGGTTTCGAAACAATTGTTCGTTATTATGAAGAAACTATTCGGTTAAACACAAATCAATTCCATTGTTTACCAATAAAAGATTAGCATAAGTACTCTTCTAAAACGTTGATTTGATTGAAATTAGACAAATTAATACATGATTTAAATTAAACAATTTACCGAATTTTTGTCAGTGTTCATTTAATCAATGGTTTCGTTGATTTCGGTGTGAATAAGAACCATAATGTCGATCACGAGATGAAATATTGCATCATAGCCCTCAATTTGAATGCACAGTGCCAGGCTCATTAGTGCCAGGCACGGTGGCATGTTATCGCTTTTCGTTATCACTTCGGGGTCGGCCGCGTATGCACACACACCGCGCGCATACAATGTAAATATTGACCGAAGTTTTACGGCTCCGCTTTTTAGGATGTGACGAAATGTATATGGGTTAATGATAATGGCCGTTTACATAATCACGCAGCGATAAACAATGATGCTGCTGCCACTGCTTTTTCTCTCTCTATCTCGACGTAAACAATTTTCGGTGCGATATTGATTACACACCTACACCAACTACAATAATAAATCTCCGCAAATAGCATCAGGAAATGTTTATTCGGCGTGCGTAAAAATAACCGCGCCCTTGACTATTCATTCGCAATTTCTTGCCCAGTTGCACTGCTATCGATTCGATGCGTTATTTAATATATAAAAACAAACCGCCATTATTGTCACGTGGCGGATCGCGTGCGATGGAGAGATGATCGCCATCGGCTCGGTGATCACGAAAATAGGTGTAGTGCCCCATAGGGTTATTACGTATGCATGGCTCTGGGCGCATGCCAGAAATAATTCGCGTGCGCCGCCCGACCAAAAATACCAACGGCGAGCGCTATTGTTATTTATAAATCCATACAACATCTCGCGTTACAGCATGCTCACTACTGCTACTCGTACTGCTAAAGACCACACTGCGTCTGTCTATCTTTCAAATTGTAAATAACACATTATTACATTATTACTATTTCTATGCATATCCTGTTCTTATTAGTCGCGGCTGGTTGTGATTAAAGTTATTATTAGTGTACCATATGTAGATCGATACCGGCGTACAAAGTGCGCTCGCATGGAAATTTACAACAAATACCGAGTACTCTCTGCTCCCTCTTATACCTCCCTCTAATGTTTCAATAATATTTATTATTTATAATATGTTTGCCGTGCGGTGGTGATAAGGCATCATGTGATGCACTCATGATCGTTATAATTAAAATCGTCGTCAAGCGGTCGTCAAAATTAGAGATGCTGGTCGGCTGACAACATGCAAGCAAAGGCTTTGATTGCACTTGATTGAAACAGTGACATCAACATCGAGAAAAGCCCATTACAATGTTTGAGAATTGATGAATTCGTAGCAAGGTCATTGTCGGCAATTACCAATTATTTATTTAAATCACACCATATTTGTATTCTTAGTGACAGTCACAGGAGCAAACTTACATTAAACTGGTTTTTCTATGATAATAGTAAAAGTGATTGTTGCTTATTTTACTACAACCAGATAATTAGATTGTAATAATTTTTTTAAATTTTCTGTTGCGCAAAAGGATCATTCCCACAACAACCAACTTGTAATAATCATAGTAAATGTTACACGGCTGATCATTGAACTAGTTTGATCTAATGGTAAGAGCCTAGTATTTAATTATTGATGAGAATAAGAATGGCGGGCATTAAACTCCAGGCGGACACTCCCCATTCGCAAACCGCATACTTGACTTCTTCGCCGAATTGAATTCAATGTCCTCTTCCTCAACATTACATTAATTAAATACGAGTACACCGGGCGACGTCGGTTATTCTTCAGTTCAAATGTATACATTGGCAGTCAAGAATTGAAGTTCGCAAACTGGTTTGCGACCGGCATAGTCATTTCTAGCCGGTATGCGTATGAACGTCTGGAATCCGTATCGCATGGTTGGTTGGTTGTATCGCGCAAAAAACACACATGGAACGACCAAAATATTATTGTTTACGGCCGGCGTCGCCGTCGGGCCAGCCAGCCTTGAAAACGCCGCGAATTCGGTTTGGAAAAAAATCATGATACACGCCATGCCCATTCCACCGACGTCTGAGCTTGCAAAACCTAATTATAAAAATATATTCTGTAATTTACGGTACGGATCACATTTTGTGATCGCTTGCATGAATTATTGTCTAATAAGTAGGTATTTAAATTCTATTCGAAAACTTGTTAGTTGTCAGCAAATCGATTTGCATAATTACTTGAACTTTACCTCAAACACACACTACCAAAACGTGGATGGATGTGCAAAACGAATCAAATTCAAAATGCTCGTAGAACAATTCAATTATGATCACAATCATAGACTAGCACAAAAAGTGATGCGTTGAATAAACAATTGCGCGGTTAATTGTATTATTTATAATGATCTCGATTCGCAACAATTGTCCCAACATCAAGCACATTGTCCAAGTGCAAACTGCATTGAGACAAAACATCAGATATTCCTGTATAGTTGGTTCAAATTATTTTACAATTAGATAATTAAATTAATTATAAAATACTATAATCATAATAATATGACTCAATCGGTAATAAAGCTGTTTTTTGCGTAGCATATTTAAAAAAACAATGAACTTAGCTGGATGTAAAGTCCTTTTGAGCTCAGTGTACCTCCATTTATTTACAACCACACCGGACCAATACCAACAAACCATAGACCACATAAATACTATTATCAGACCAGTAAGGTTACATCGAATATGCATACGGCGATCAAACACTGAGAGCAGGACTAGGACAAAAGCACCGATCATTATTATTGATCGATATTGATCCCAATCTCCTCTCGATCTCACAATCGGAGAATAAATCATAATTTTGTTCACGTGGCATCAAATTCGCAATGAACGCAAAATAGGCAATTCGAATAATTAACGCAAGTCCTTGAAAAGAGGCCGATTTGAATTTAAAGCGATTTAAACCAAGTTCAATGATCACACTTCGCCAAAAATCGCCATCCATTCGACTGGTTTGCAATGAACCTGTGGCGAATTACTGCACAATACTTCCATCAGGGTATGTGCGACGTGTACCTATCATGGCGATGGCGACGATGGCCGGGGCCGGGGCCGGGACCGGATGACCGATCGTCAAGTTCAAGAGCACACCTTGAACCGCCAAAGCGTGAAGTTATTGTGCGTTCGTCGCGCCGCATCCCATTCATACTCACGGTTCGTTCGCTCGCTCGCTTGTGCATACGAAGGAAGACGCGTCGAAATTACACGAAACACATTTGCTTGGCTGGTCACCGCAACCAAGTTTGTATGTATACAAACACGCAATAAGTAGGTACGTAGCCTACCATCAGTAAAGTAAAGTGCGCGACGCGGCGAACAAACATACGTTATATGACTCAGCTGGAATGCGGCGCGGCGCGGTGCGGCGCGTTGAGTTGATGAAGTCTGCGCACCGCGGCACAGCCGACCCAGCCGACGACTCGTTGATGAGTTTCGAGTGTGTTTACGCTGCGCCGTGCGTTCTTCGACTTCCGGCGCGCATAAATTCTGTCTTTACATGACTACATGTTTTCTGATGTCGATCAAATTTTCAACGTATGGCGTTTATTATTGATTACTTGGAAAATACTAAAACAGGGCGAGGAAGTGGGTGAATTGTAAACATCAAAGAGTTGGTTGCGTAAATATGTCGCCGTCAACAAAGCGGAAGAAAAGGTTTCTTTCTTCTTCTTTGTTCGTGTTTTCAATTAAATGCATGAATAACACACAAAAACAATCAAGTCAACACCTTGAGTGTACAGTGTTTGATCGATGAAAATGCGGAATAACAATAAAGTAACAGATTTCACTTACACTTTAGCCATATTGAGCAACACAACAACAACGGCGGCGGCGGCGCAGAGGGAAAGAAATAAATGACTGAATGAATGGAATATGTGCACAGCCACACACGTCGTCAATATGTGACGGAAGCGCACCTACGACTGAATTAATTATTTAGCAACCACGCGCATTGCGCCACACGCAATCGATGGCGAAATCAATTGCCAGCACAAAGATAATCCTTGATACTCTCTGTACTTATCTCACTCAAAAGGTAGTATGGTATATTGCGAAATTGTGATATCTCCGACTCCGTGTATTATCAATGAAATCATTTACGAGTATGATTGCTTTTGTACATTGCGCTGAACAACATCAAATCAATTGATTTGAGATAGCCTTTATGTGCTCTTAAAGGGCATGTTCAATAACGGATAGGAATTCAATTTCATTACAAAGCACTCACGTTTAATCGATTACCATAGATAATTATCTCAAATGTGATGTTATTGGGTTTGTTGCTAAGAGGGATTACGCTGGAAATGTTATAAATATTAATAAATCAATAAAACTGACAAAAAATGATAAGTAATATCCGTGTTTGCATCGTAATTACTCAGCCACACGATTAGGAAATAAAAAATGCTAATACCTGGCATTATCATTATGGATCGTAATAGAAAAATAATACAAAAAGCAATAACAATAGCGATAATGCGTTTAATTATTACCGTCGTGAGGACGGACGCAAACGTCGGGTTAGGGTGCCAGAAAAATTCCCCGTCGTTTTTTTTCGCAGGCGAAATTATAAACAAAATGTTATTTATCGTGGTGCACGGTTTAGAGATCACCGATAGCAGCGATCTATAAATACTCGCTTAAAGTGCCCCCTGCTCAACAATGTCGAATTAGAGCGATAGCCGAATGTAATGCCACTACAATGAACTACTTATTGCGAATCGAATTCAATAACTAACCAAAAGCGACGCAGTTGCAACGCACATTCAATTAGATTGTTACAAACACGCTGCGTACGACGCATATCGATCAAAGTGATCAATATTACGATCGCAAAATGAAATAATTTTCGAATTCTTGCATCACGCACGAATGACGCACCCATCCCGCCAAAACGCGCGTGTGTAAATT
>JARJDR010015904.1:0-10392 GCA_030264135.1 Myllaena sp. GC000078 | reverse complement strand
ATATGTAATTCAAATTTTGTCATATTTGTTGACCATGGTGGAAGGTTTTGCAGCAAATTTCTTCAATGCTCAGATTTTAAAATTTTCTAGCCGCGTCATCGATTTTATACATCTTAAAATTAATTTTATGGAAATTGTTGGGTACCATGGGCAACCATTGGTACAATTTCGCTAGGTTGCTAGGTTATATCACGCATAAAACGGGTTAGAGCCGTTTTTCGCGCGCAATCATTTTCTCACAAAATTTGCAATTGTGTAATATATAATAAAAATGTTGTAGTCTTTGGATGAATTCTACCGATACAAGTTCTATTTAACACTACTTTTTTAATGTGATAATCCTTGAAACCTTGCAGAAATGTTCAAAGCAGGTTCTATACGAAAGATCATTCTCAAAAATTTCATGTGAGTTGAAATAGAACTAATCTTTGTCCGCAATTAATCTTTAATATGTTTTATATAGCACGCACAAGCATGTTGAGCTTGAACCGGGCGCTCATTTGAATATGATTCTTGGTTCAAATGGCAGCGGCAAGTCTACAATTGTGGCAGGCATAATTTTAGGCTTAGGTGGCACACCAAAAATTATTGGTAGAGGACAGAAAGTATGCACTTGTTATAGTTAATACTACACACTTTATAACAATTTATGCTCCTTTCCATCAGGTCTCAGAATTTGTGAAGCATTCTTGTGAACAAGGTTCAATTACATTGGTCTTGCAAGGTGATGAACCAGATGACCGAATTGCAATTAAGCGCAAAATTGACAAACGTGATATGACAACATGGTACATCGACGGACGCAAGACGATTCTCAGAGAAGTCAAGGAGGTGATCGAAAAATACGATATTCAAGTGGACAACCTGTGTCAATTCTTGCCGCAAGACCGCGTCGCTGATTTTGCAAAGATGAATAAGCAGGAATTGCTGAAGGAAACTCTCATCGCTCTGTGCCGCGAGGACCTTGTCGAGCAACAAGAGCACTTGATTAATGATCGCGGTAGGGACGTCGTTCTCCAGAACAAGATTGCAAAGGATGATGCAAAATATCAAGAGCTGCAGAGCACCAATCAACGAATGGAGGGTATGGTACGCAGTTTCAAAAAGCGTGAAAAATTCTTAAAGGAATTAGACAACATAAATAGGAAGAAACTTTGGCTCTTATATTTGGAAAAGCGCGAAGAACGTAACCGTGTGAAAGCTGATCGCGATGCAGCGCATAAAGTATTGTCGCAGAAACAGAAAGAAGCGAAACCATTGGAGGCCGCGATTAGCAGCGAGAAGAAAAAGAAAGGGTCATTGTTGCGGACGCGAGATATTAGTGTAAAGCATTTGCAATGTAATACTATAGAAAATTTCTTTCAATGATTATTCTTTTAGGCACAAGAAAAGCAAACTATCAAAAACTCTATTGAAAGCAAAATCGCCAACCTTCAAAGACTTAAGAGTGGTATAGACAGCATCAAGGATGAGGTGAAAACGAAATTGAACGCATTGAAAGACATCGAAGAGGAGATAAAGAGCACCGAGATTCGTATGAATGTAGCAACTGAAAATAAGTTGACTTGCGAGAAACAGGTCGAGAGCGAAAACAATAAACGCGAAACTCTGCAGAAGGAGCGCAGTGCCATTGACCAGAATTATCGCGCGGCGAATGGAAAGATGCACGCGTTGGAAACAACGAAAGGAAAAAATGTGCTCGAGTTGCGTGCGCTGGAGAATCAGGTGGCTTCACAGGAGCGACTCGTTGCGAATCGCATGTCGTTCCTCGAAAAACTGGACCGTAACGCCTATCAGGGCGCGTTATGGCTAAAGGATCACAAGCATCTCTTTCGGGGCGAAGTCTTCCAGCCGATGATGGTTGAGATTAATGTGATGAACAAGCAGCACGCAATGTACCTGGAGCAATCGATCGGCTTCCAAGACAAGATCGCGTTCTTGTGCACAGACAAGGAGGATGTTGAAGCGCTGTCGGAGCATATGACACGGCAGAATCTCAAAGTGAACATCTTGTATTGCGCGGCGGGCCTGCCGAGACCGACGCCGAAGCACAGCATCGAGCAGTTGCGTCGCTTCGGTTTCAATGCATATCTCGATACCCTGTTTAATGCACCCGAACCGATCATGAGTTATTTGTGTAAAAACAATCGGCTGCACGAGATCCCTGTGGCGTTCTCGAATACCGATTTTGACGCCGACCAAGTGCCTTCGAATGTCTACTTCCGTGGCAACACCAAGTACAATATCAAGGTCTCGATTTACACCGGTAATCGAGCAATTGGACAGACGACGATCGATTCCGATAAGACGCTGTCGTTTTGCATCGATCACTTGAAAGTCGAGATGATTCGCGGCCAAATCGCTGAACTCCAGCGCACGAATGAAACTATCGACGAGCAAATTCAAGCAGTTCAACAAAAAATACAGCAATTGCAGCAATGTCTCGGCACGATTGATGAGCAAATGCAGAGTCTGCGCGGCCAACGGCAGTATCTCGCGCAACTGGATAACAAGATCCAAAACATAAAAGCGAAACTAGCTACGCTGCAGCGGCAACGAGCGGACAGCTCGCAAGAGAGCATCGAGGCGGCTGCGCGCGATAAATCACGTCGTATGATAACGAACATTCTCTCTACTCTAAAGGAGATTAATCAGCAGCTAGTCACGTTGAGTAGCAAGCACGTGGAGCACGAGATTGCCAAGCACACCATCACACAATTCCAAGCGCGTGTCAATCGGCTGGAGAACAACGCCGACACGGTGAGACGCGAGCTGCGTGACGCCGAGAAGCTCGCACAGAAGACGATTGATTGCTACCAGGAGGTGACACGCGAAGCGAAGTACATGCTGTCGAAGGCGAGGGATGCATCGGGCGGTTTTGCGCCCGATGATGATGGCTTCGATGCGTATCGCGAGGCGTACGATCGCCTGGCAGAGAATTTAACCGAGCTGGAGACGGAGCGCGAGAATATTGCCGGACGACTGCAGTGCTTGACGAACGCCGCCGACGAGGGCGAGCTGGAGGAGTACGTGCAGCGGTGCGCGGAAATCGCACGGATGGCGGAAAGCTTGCAGCGCGATCGAGACGAACTGGCCAAGATCACGAACGTTATGGGTAGCAGCGAGGAGGAGTGGTTGCGGCCGCTTGAACAGTTGATCGCGCGCATACACGCCGGTTTCAGCCAAACTTTTCAGAACATGGGCTGTGCGGGCGAGGTGCGCATTTCGAAGGGTGACGATGAGAAGGACTACGAGAAGTATGGCATTTGCGTGAGCGTTTCCTATCGGAATGGAGCACCGGTGCAGGAGTTGAACAACGTGACGCAAAGTGGTGGCGAACGCGCTGTTGCTACCGCCGCGTACATGTTGGCGATGCAAGGTATAACGCCTGTGCCATTTCGGTGTGTTGATGAAATTAATCAGGGCATGGACGCGAATAACGAGCGGCGCATTTTCGAGTTGTTGGTGGACGTGACGCGCCAGGACGATGGCAGTCAATATTTTTTTATTTCGCCCAAGGTGAGCAAACCCGGTGTTTCAATGTGTTTGTTTTTTCACGCGCTTTTTTCTTTTCTAGTTGGTGCCTGGTTTGAAGTATGATAAAATCATTAACATACATTTTGTTCACAACAGTCCCACAATGGAGACACGCATTAAGCTCTAACAATTTTGAAGACTCTTAATTTATGTTCGTTTTTAAGTGTACTCATTTTTTTAAACTTACAATTACATAGTTGTTTTGTGTTTATTACCAAGCCCAAGTTAATTGTTATAAATGAAGACTATTTTCTCGATAATCTGCGTTGGCTCATACAATATCTTTGGAGTGATATATTCCAGTCTAACCACATGCAACAGTATGTTGAAGACCAAATAAATAAATAACGCCTAGTGGAAGCGCACTAGACGCCATCGTCACCGCGGCGTGATTGCACAAATTCGTGCGGCAAATGCAGACTTCAACGTTATCGCCGATCATACAGCCGGGGCGCATCGCATACCAGCCTGCGTCGTGGGCGTACCCGCATCCGCGCTCCGTGACACGCAACCCTTTCGGCCCGCGTTCGACGCGCTTCACACAGAATTTCATTTCGGCGTGGCACTGCATCAGCGCATCCGTCTTCGTCTTCTTGTTGGTGCCGGGAAAGTACAGCGTGTCGCACAGTGGGTACGGCTCGCGCACGTTCGATTTGCACTGAAAGCACGACAGGCCGGTGAGGTTGTTGAAGTCGATATCAATGCCGCGGTTACGGCCAGCCAGCTCGAACGACGCCCGGCACGCGGTCACCACTTGCATTAGAATCGTCACAAATCGAACAACAGACATGCCGGATAAGTCTATATTGTTGTCATCGTGACGCTTTTACTTTCCGAATCAAATCGTCTGCCACACGTCGCAGAGAGTTTGTCAAATGCATCAGTGGCAGCAGTGGCAGTGCTTCACAAATAGGGATGCGTGAAATTCTGGTGTTGGGTTGGGTCCGAAGTCGATGGTGATTGTAAATTCCGAATTTCGAGGATGTACCCAAATTTCTAGTGGTAAACAACTAATAATCACACTTACATGAGTGGCGATAATAAAACGTGTGTTTCGTGCGTTTGTAGATCAACGACGCCATAATTGCGTCACCGGATGCGATGCGCCGCCATTGTTCAGCAGTACTGAACCGCCGGACGTGAGCTACGCGCAGCTCTACGATCGCGCCAAGTGTGCCGTGCGCACATCGTATGAGCGCTTCAAGCAACATATTGCCACTTATTTGAGCGCACCAGCCGTCACCTGTGCACGCTGCGAACGCCAAATTCAACCGCCGGCGAACACGCACCGTTTCAGTGATACCTTCGTCGAAAAGGTGCAGAGCCAGAAACGCACCGCCAGAATGCCGTGCTGTTCGAAATGCAAGCGGCCCAGGCCGCCCTACGAATATTATTGTGCCTGTGAGGATATGGCGCCTCCACCATTACCACCACAGCCACCCCAGCAACCTCGACGTATCTACTGCACGCATAGCTACCGCCATCTGCAACCACCGCCGCTTGCCGGATGGCCGCCGCCGCCGCCACCGCCAAAACGACGCAAGCGTTGGTGGTGTCGACGCCGCAAACATGAGAATTGGTAATGTAACCCCCCTCAACACACAGCAACAAGCATTTAGAGATAGATTTAGGACTTAAGCATTGTTTATACGAGTTAAAGTAAATTTTCTGATTGAAAACATTCGGGTCTTTTGTTCTCGTTTGCATCATCGTGAATGTTGGTCGAGCGCAGGCCGCCGTACTACTGCATGTGTCATCAGCCGCGCTACAATCAACCGCCAATGCAGCCGCCGACGATGATGCAGAGAGTTAAGCACTATTGCGGCCGCGACAATCGGCGTGGCGCAAGTGAAGTCGGCATGTACAATGCGTACGTGGACGAGATGAGCAAGCAGTGCTGGTGTGGGAATGGCAATATGCAAGGGTATGGTGAAGTTGGTCCACGTCCGCACACACGACGCTCAAGCGTTGAGCGCGTTGAGTTCATGCACTACTCGTCATCGGATGACGGCGAGGGCGATGGCGGCGACGATCGAAATACGGCGGCGTTTAGCGACATTGAAGACGATGATGACGACGAGGACGACTGCTGCTGTTGCTGTCCGTGCCGCAAGAACTTCAACAATACCAATATGCAGACGGAGGAAACGAATGTAGCCGATCCGAAGGACATCGACACGCAGACGGAGAAGGGCGGCGGCGGCGCGGGCGGCGCGAAACGCAACAAGAAGCGTCGCTGCTGCCGCTGTTGTCGGCAGGGTTGCGCCACGTGCGCAATGCATAATGACGATGATAAGAACAAGGCGAAAACGCAGAAGAAATCAAAGTGGAAGAAGCACAAACAGGATGCGGAAGTGCGTTTGTGTGAGGGATGCGGCAATCGACCGGAGTGTCGATGCGGCCGGAAGTGTCAGAGTAAGAAGCGTGGGTGTGGTTCGCGCCGTCAGCAGAAGCGCACGCATACCATCATTTGCCGCACGGCAAGCGTGCAGCATAGCCCGGGCGGTGGTAATTATATGGATACGAACGGGTTGATTTCATGTGCCCGCATGGGGACGAATCCTTGCCAGCAGATGCAGAACGTGATGTTTGGACAGGTGGCGCCAACGCCGTTGTTATTGGACAAGTATTTCAATCCGCTCGCAGCGCGCAGTTACATGAACGGCGGCAAGCCCATTGCAACTACCAGCGCTACGTGCTTGCCACCGCATCTCGATGATGATCCCTTCACGCTCACCGGAATCAATCTCACCACCAAGACGAAGAAGCGCTTTTTGAATGTCGTCTGCGATTCGATCCTATCGGACTTGACATCGAACCGACGTGGTGCGCCCCAAGAATGCGCAGTGCGTTCGCTGACGAATCTTATGCGATCGCCCGATAGCGGGTTCACCGAGCCAAAGTCACGAAAGTCCCTGCTGAATTTTAAACGACATAAAACACGCGTCGGGGATAGCATGGATTGTCTACTGCAGCGCTTGAAACCGACGCCGAATGATGAAGATGGTAAGAAGAAGAAGAACAAGAAGGGGAGCTCGAGTAGTATTGGTGAGGCGTCGCTTGTCGTGCGCGGTATTCTTGAGGAGATGAGCAACAAGCAACTGCAGCAGCAGCAGCAGCAAAAGCAACGTCGTGATGAGCAACAAGATAGTGACGAGATACTTGGGAGGGACTCGCTGCGCAGCATTCTGAGGAACCTTACTCACAATCAGCGTGAGACCAATGATAATGCGCGTGTGCTGAAAACAAAGAGCGACTCGCGCTTGCCGGTTGGGATGGCGTCGCCCGGAAGCGATGACACCGAGAGTGAAGAAAGCTACCGGAAGCTGCTGGTGGCGCTCGATGCGTTACGCGAGCGCAGAAAGGATCCAGGACCGTCCTCCTAGTTTTCAAAATTGTAGTAAATTATTGATTGTTTAGCGAATGTAAAAATTTTGGGTGTTTAATTCTCTTGATTTCGAATCGGCGTTGATAAATTTAATTGAAAAATGTTCCGTAGCGTGGTTTTCAGTTTCTCTAGTTGTAAGTCTAAGAGCTATGTATTGTCATCGCCGTCGGTGTCGTATGACGGTTGAGCTTGGGTGCGTTTCGGGGTATTGTCTTCCTCAACAATTCGCTGTTTTCACTTTTTTCCCGCATTTATTTTCAGAAAACAAACAATATTACATTATATAATTCTAAACTACCTTCGCACACGTATTATTTGTAGATATCTTACAGGTTACACGACCAAATGCAAAGAGAGACTTAACGAACTTAAACTGCATATTTATACAAGTTTGGATCGATTTTTAGGCTGGTAGCAGCGTGCCGATGATCTGCATGACGTTCTCCTTGCTCACCGGACACTTGGTGTACAGCGACGCGCACTTCTCCAGGTCGTTCTGCTTGCCCATGTCGATGGCCTGCTTTATCGTCGACCCGTCGAGCAGGTACGTGAAGAGCGAATTGCTGCAATAAACAATCGGGAGGGCTCCCTCATTGCTCGTCTTTGCTGATTAAATAGCACTTACTTTGATACGGCAAACACGAGCTGATCGACGGTACTCGCCTTGCCGGCCTCGACCTCCTTCTGTGCCTCGTGCACGTACGAACAGATGATGCGCTGCATGCAGGAGCTGCTGTCAATGTTGTGCGCCTCCAGCGAGTTGTCTACGCGCGCCAGCAGGTCGCTGATGGACGACATGTCGTTCTCCAGACTGCGATAGCCGTAGCCGCCCGTCGAGAAGATGTGCGCCAGCTTCGGCACGATGAGAATGGCGCCGAGACCGATGAGCGCGCCGAGCGCAATACCGCCGATGTCGATCTTCAGCGGCGCCATGCCGTACGCCATTGCGTTGTTGGTGTAACCGACGGCGCCGGTGCCCGTGTTGCCGTAGCCGGCGAGCGCTGAGGTGCCGAAGCGCTGCAGCCGATCGAGTGGCTCGTCCTTTGACGCTTTGCCCTGCTTGTCGCCTGCAGCCGTGCCCGTGGTGTCGTTGGGTTGGTTTTGCATTTGCTGTTCGTAGTAGCGCAGACTGGGTTGGAATCTATCACAAGAGTCACCTTGCATTCAAGGATGGATGGTTGATGAGGTAAATGCACTTACCCTTCTTCTGGGACGTATTTCTTTGGTCTGGGCGAGGGTGATGCGGTGGCGCATGCGGCCAGCAGCAGCAGCACCACGGCGAGGGCGTTGAATAAACCTTGCATGATTGTAACGTGGATGTAGTTGGTATTGATGGCGGCGCCGGAATGCGACTGATGCCATCACCGATGGCGGCGGGTGGTTTTATACGCATTGCACGTGTCACAGTAGAGAGGACACAAGACAATGAACAATGCAAGTGATGTCTCAACCTGCTGGGCTCGGCGCCATACGGCGGCATGCAAGCAGCAGATGCTTGTGGTTGTTATGTTGTTGCTTCGCGTAACTCATTCTTCTGCGCACTGAGCACGATAATGGCGGCGATGGCGCCCGCCGTAAGCACGCGTGTGTGAATTAGCGTTATAATCAGTACACGCGTCGCGTATGGGCATATTATTCTCACTTTCGTTGCTCATTCGAACGCCGTTTTGTCATTAGATGGGCTTTTCGCGCTCTCTAAATTCGTTTGCGCTATGAGACTGCAATAATAATAATAGATATACAGGGTCATTACATTAGTGGATTGTTTTACATATGGGAAGTAAGTAAGTATACTTACGACAAGTACCTATATGAATGCGATCCTAATAACAACGATGGTGCGTAATCGAAATTGAAAGTTCCCAAATGGTTGCTGGTGTGGGAAGTGTTTGTGGATGACGACAAATGTTATTTTGTAATCATTGCAATTTACTTATGCCTCATTTCAGAAATTAGAAAGATTGCTTTTTGTTGTTGTTTTAAAGTTAAATTGAGATTAAGCTAACTAAGTAAATAAATCAAAGTTAAATTTAATTAAGATTAAGATTGAGTAGAACTTCTGGAATATAATTTTATATAATTCACTTGGGTATTATGAAGAAAATATAAACATTTCCGCAATTAGAAATGATTGCCGATTGTGGCATAACGTAACATAATTCATTTATCTGCATCTGCTATGCATATCATCGCATGAACTGCATCGTATTCAACATAAGTAGAAGTAATGCATTTGGCAACATCCATGCATGCACCTTTCGTTTGAAGAATCAGTTGAACACGGCGCACATTGAAGCGATTTTCACTTTTGTTTTCTTTTCGTGCGACATGCGACATCCATGCACATTGATTCGATGAAATGATACAGAGCGCGTATGCACTTTGGCGTCTTTGGCGATAAATGAGTCCCACTGCGATCAGCGGAGCGAATCATTAAGAAACATCATTAGTGCTCGTATACATATACAACATATGAAATACAAATAAGTAGCGTAGATAAATAAAACTGAATGAATTGAGAGTGAGAGAAATGCTGCAAAAGCATTTGTGGTTTGTTTAGAATTAAATTCATTAATTAAATGTACTTTTTATTGTTTAATACTACATGCAGATCGAGAGGGGTAATGGGCGTTGTGCACTCGTCTGATTGGCGTATTGACGACTTGCTTGCGCGGCTCATTGGAGCAGATCATCTGAACTATGAATGGTCGACTAATCAAAGGCAGTTCTCGGTAGTCGCTGCCGGGAGGAAGCACAAAGGCTCCTTAAGGGGCCCAAGTGCGGTGTCTTCGGGCACACTCCTTACCATCGACAGAAGAAGACAGAATCAAACCTCAAACTAGTCAAACCTTCCCAAAGCGGACACTGAAGGGACTGACCAAAAGTGTCTGTTGTTTGGAGGTGTCCGTTATTGATAGTAGATGCAAAATTTGTTTGTTTATATATCATCGTAAACTTAGCACAAAACCGTTGTGTTTGTTCTCCGAATTATATATACTAAACGCGCTGGCGTACAAGAGGCGCTCCCCATGAAAATTCCGCACTTTCACATAATCAGGCAATCGTTTTTCTCAGAATTTATTCGAACTACTTCTTCGAAAAACGCCTGAAGTCTTCTTTTCCTCCAATGTAACATCAACCTCATAACATTTCATAACCAGCCGCGAAATGTGTATACCTATATCAGTGCGTTGTTGGGGGAACAAACTAATTTTTGGTACTATTTGAAGTGTCCGCGTCCGTTATTCAGAGTGTCCGTTCTTTGGAGGTACATTGCGCTATATGGACAAAATTCGGTTCTTTTTATATCTGTCCGTTGTACGGGGTTGTCCGTCCTACGGAGATGTCCATTGATGGAGGTTTGACTGTAGCTGCATATTATTGCTTTCAATCATGTGGCATTTGGTGGATTGTTTTTTAGGAAACAGTTCATTGGCTAAGTACACTTAATATCTTTGATATGTATG
>JARJDR010015893.1:0-10365 GCA_030264135.1 Myllaena sp. GC000078 | reverse complement strand
GCAATACGCAATAACCAGTAACGGTCGCTCATCATATCACTCTAATTTCATACGGCGCCGCTTTTCAATAAATGGGCCAACCCCATCATGGTGTAAATATTGATTCTCGCTCGCATCAACGATGGGAAGGCGCAACACATTACACATAACATTGGACGAGGCTAGTACAGGATGGGTATCTAAGTGCGAATGTATTTTCAAGTGTTTATAAATGGTTTTCAGTTTTCATAAACATGTTACGCGCGCGTGCCGGCGTGTGGCAGCGCGGCCGTGCAACACGCCACGGCTATTTGGTGTAATCGCGTATCGATATCATGCTGATGTTGGAATGTGGGAGTTATGTTTTCAAAAGGGTGGTATAGTCTATGCCTACGTGTATGCGATAGTAACAATGAGAAAATGGAAAATGAAATCATGCAATGAGGTCTAAACAAACACGCGCCGAGAATTTGCATGTTTACCGCGTGTATGCAAATGCGCCGTTTGCAAAATGGGATGTAATGAACGAGGTGTTTCATTATAGAGGATGCAAATGATGTTATAAGTGATTATTTGTTTTGATGGTTGCAATTATAATTTATGTTATGTATCTCTTCATGAATTCGTTTACGTTTTTAGCAATCTTTCTTTTTCGCTCACGCAATTCAATTCAATTCAATTGCACATTCATATATTTACTTATTATTCATTGAAATGAATAATTTAATAATAATTTACCTCATTTTTTTTGTACCTCAAATTTTTTATTGCTTTTTCTGTAACTTTCAGGAAACAGTTCATGAATCCATGATTTACATCATATGACATGCATATATATTATATGAAGTATTTGTATTATAATAAACGTTGAGTTCATGATGCATGAATTTCGAGTTCTCATAATTATAAAAATATTTATTTTAAATTGTCTATCATGCTCCTGTTCAGTTTCATTTTCATGTTCGTTTTTATTTTCATTTTTACAAACAAACGCGTTTTGCTAAATTTAATATTTATTACCGTTTTCTGTTTGGTTGCAAATTTACGTAACACTATATAATTTGATAAATTATAAATGTGGATTTTGTAAATTATTTTAAATAAAAATTTGCTTAAATTTTCTGACTTTTAATATTTTGTTATAAAAATGCTGCAGAATAAAAGGTGAATTTTGTTTCCGATGAATTGATGGCATCAATTAAATGACTGATCCATACCAATTAACAAACGCCAAATATCGAAGCCTCAATCACAAACATTTCGATAACCACATCAAAAATAAACAATCCGAACTGCACATGTCATAAAATATAAAAGATATATTGCAATTAATGACAAAATAGATCCATCAAATGCAGGACGCATTCGAAAATGAGTTTTCGTTTCAATCCCACGAAATTCATCGGGCGCAGCTTTGTGCTCGGACGGGACGCATCGTGGATATTTTTAATCTTGCTAATTACTTTTTAATGAGTTGCGTTACCATTAAAAATTTACATAAAATACCTTATTCTATTGGATTGCATTAGCCATGGATTACATTTAACACGGAGCGCATGCCAACATTTGAGAAATTCATTAATAACTAATAAACGTACGAATGCGCGCCGAGGCGTCTACAGTCGGACGGCATTAGACTAATTAAAAATTATTTGGATCACTTAGCATTCATTAATTAAACAATGATGCCTCGTCGTGCGCGCGCCGTAAATGACGTCCGCACTGTCGGTCGGTCGGCATCGTGCGATGACAATGCTTGCATATCGTGGAAAACGGCTCGGGTGGGGCAACGATAAATATAAATAAATATTTCGTACATGAAAATTTACGAGCGCCCGCCCGCGCGCTCGGTCAGTATTAATGAATTTATTACCCCGGACGCAAACGACAATCCTTCGTTGAGCGCCCGGCAATAATTTCTCTCGCTGTCTTTCCCTTTGTGCTCCCTAATATTAAATAGGAATAAAATGAGATGGGATTAAATAAGTGCACTTGGCCCAAAAAAACAATTTGAATATCATTACGTATGAGCAATGTATCATAATCGTATTCAAATTATTTTAATAGAAATGAATGTTGATTGTTAGAAATGCATATAATATTCGTGTAATTGAATGCGCACCCAATTGTATAAATAAATGTGGTATGCTAGGTTAAATGTGATCGCATAAATTATTCAATTGTACGTTTTTATTCGGGAGATTAATCAAAGCAAAATTTCCGTTGGACTTGCCATATGCATGCATGCTCCTGGTACTGCTCACGTATACACTAATGGAAGCGGGAATAGATATAAACATTGAATATGTTTAAGGCAAATGCATATCTGTATGTATCTATCATATGTTCAGAATATAATATTCGTCGGCGGCGGCTGAGAGAGGAATCCTGCTCCATTTACTTTTATTGCATTGTGTGCTTGCTTCTACCACTCGTATGCGTATACATGTCTTTTATCACAATATATTTACAATAATATATCCAGCAAGTCGAAAAAAAATTTTTTTATAAACACAGATTGATTTTAATTTTAATTGTTTTATAAAGAATAAAATTTATAATTGATTATTTCTATAGGTTAATAAATAGTTGATAACGAACTATTGAGGTATCATTTAAATGTTTTTCAAATAATTCATTGTAAGTAAACTTAAATTTATGTTATGAATCTTCAAAGGCAACGCAACTGAATTATGTCCAACGTTACGGTCAGTTAGTTTTGAGTATAATATCGAATGCAATTTTGCTACTGAGTAAGTAGTAAGACGAAGACTATTATTACACGGGAAATTGACTACTTCGTGAACCTATTAGCTTTAATTCATGTCAATTAACATTGCCTTAATGGAATTGATGGATGCAAAACCGAATGATAATTATAAAAGCAACAATCTAATATATATTCTTCTGCTAATTTTAGTAAATGTAATAAATATTGTTTCATCAACAATAAATGTAGTAATTGTTAGAAAGCAAAAGGCACAAACAGAAAGTCGTACGTCATGGGGGTAAGAGGTCAAATAAATAAAATAAAACCGATATCGACATCTTCTCGAAACTCCCATCAAACCCCCCATCAACCCCACTGAACCCTCCAACTGGCGCAGTAGCTTGGCGCATAAACGACCAAATCGAACCCCGACCATCAGCGCCAACGACAACTGCACGCAAGCCGTCCATGCAAACGCTGAAGAAGATCGGCTGACGCGGGGGGCGGAGAAGAAAATGCAAAAGAAGCAAATTGCCGCAATCACCATCAGCCGCGTTCCGGGTGTTTTATGTCCTTGCTTCCCCAAAAGCCCGTATTCCCGGCAAACTTTTTCTCTTCCGGTTACGCCGCTATTTTGAAAGTTTTTTTTCTCCCATCTTCTTCCACATCATCTATGATTTTGCTTTTCTAGTATCGGCACATCGACATTTAAACATTTATAACTGTGCTTATAAAATCAAAAACTTCAACCCTTGGCTCTGGAATGTATTTATTTGTTGCTAGTTAATTTGCATGCTTATTGATTATTGTATTTTATACAATGGCAGAAATTTAGTCCTTTAGTCCGTTGTCATTAAATTACGAAAATTTTCGCCGTCCACCTAGTCGCCTTCTTTGTTTCTTCAGTTATCTCCTCGACTTGTAATGGAAGAGTACCTCTAAAAGGCTACCCATTGTAACTACAGGCAGTGTTGTGTTGCGGTCCAATGTCGGTTTGCTGATGGCTGGCGAGCGGCGCCAAACGGCGTCGTTTTGAGGCGGCTGCGGAAATTTTGGCACACGAGTAGCACAATTACATCAAGGGGGGAAGAACTGGAAGAAGCGAACGAGCGGAGAGAGATCTGCATCGTGCTACCACAGCATTACGAGTAATGTCTCCCCAAGGCGTACTTGATACGTACTATTACAATACCCTAATTACTACAACACCGAATTTGCCTTGTCCCGCAAAGCAGAGGCCTAGAAATTTATACTTTGATGAATCTGAAGTTAAATTTCTTTTAACAAAATACGAAATAAAACCACCAAAATGCACAATTTTTATATCTCATAGATCATCTGCTAGACACAGCATAACCTTCGATCTTTCGAGCGTAGAAGCAAAAACCTTCCGAAGAGACAGCCGGCTGATGTTGTGCGTGCATGCCTCGAGGGGGCGAACGTCGACTTGCGCACTCCTGGGGTTCTCACGCCGGGTGGGTGCCGGCACGCGGCCGCCTACCCGCGCACTTACCTTCGATCAGTCGATATCATTCATTTTCGATTCTACATCGATCTGCTTACAAGCTCTGCTGCGCGGTCCAAAGATAGCTCGATGTTCAAATGGTAAGTGTTGTTCAATGTGCCTACAACTACCACAGTTGGTATGCGTATGCGTATGAAAGTAACATTCGATTGTGTTCGCCGTATGCCTGGCTGTGATTAACGATAAGCGATCGAGAATGATCGAACGATCGAGATACGATGATTTGTCTTCGGAAATTATACGCCGATGCATCCATACAGCTATTCACAATTAAATTTACATATATAAAATCTTGACCATTCAGTTTTAAATTCTTAAATGCTTAATTACTAGTTAGGTACAAATTGTTTCTAGCTTTTCACTTTTTGTAACTAAAGTTTTTCGCGTTTCTTTTTCACAATATCTGACATCGACATATAATCAAGATGTACGATCTGTGTAGGTTGTGGGCATGCAATGCAGCCCAGATGAGACATTAATGTCAACGCAACTACCATTAGTGCCATTCTGGCCGTGCCCGTGACCACGATGGTGACCTTACGGAGCACCCAACTGTCGAAGACCGCGCGACGTCAGGTGCAACGCAAGACGCTTTTAAACGCACCCATTTAATTTAATCTCTAGCCAAGTCATCTGCATTCCACCTTTAAGTTGTAGTCTGTTTCTTTACAGATTCATATTTTGCCAGCGTTCGTGATAATTAAGTTTAGTCAGAAATAATTGTGGATTAATGATCGACCATCGGTCTCGTTTGATGGCATTTTCTATTGGATTAGTTGTAAGTTTTTACTATTAGTCCGTAGATGCTGAGGAGCTTAAGTAATGTACTCTTAAACGTTTATGCGCCATCAGATATGAAAAGCCGACATCGTGAAGATCGATCGATAACACTTAGATTCCGACTGATCGATAAAGACGCGGATAAAGCTTCACATTTGTTACGCATTAATAACTTAATATATAATTTTGTGATCTGCTAAAGAAGTAAAAGTATAATATAATATTTCCGGATTTATTTAATATCAGAATTTAAAATACTATTTTGATTTTTTTTGCTTCCAAAATTCTTTTGTTTTGGGACTGAAACTATAAGATTGTAGTGCAATGAAGTACAAGCAATATGTCTACCAGGGTTAAGTATCGTCCGTCCAAGTGATTTCATCCATGTTTAACCGAAATGTTGCAAACGTTCGGGGTTTTATTGGCCAATCGCAACCATCGAGACTA
Source organism: Myllaena sp. GC000078 (assembly GCA_030264135.1). Taxonomy (NCBI): domain Eukaryota; kingdom Metazoa; phylum Arthropoda; class Insecta; order Coleoptera; family Staphylinidae; genus Myllaena; species Myllaena sp. GC000078. The sequence continues at coordinate 4,924 of JARJDR010015893.1, read as the reverse complement.
ACCTTGTAACATCCTAACCCAAATTTCATCTAGCGAATGAGTCCTGGAAACGAGTGCGCGTAAAACGCAAGTAATCGAAGAAGCGCACACGTTCGCTTTTAACCAGATTAAATTTATCGGAATAAAATAAGGAAAAACCGCAACTCAAACGCGCATAAAAGTATTACTCTGCTTGATAAACCGAGGGGGCAAAAATCAAATTTAAAATTAAATTATTCATCGTGGGAAACGCGTTAAAGGATAGGAACTATTACTTGTGCGTTTAAATGCGACGCGCTTCATTTGCATTCGACGATGAAACCCTTCGCCGGCGTCGTCGTCGACGTCGACGTCATTAGCATATTCCCTTGCAGCAATGACGCTGGAGTCGAAAGTCATTCACTCGTCTCCACCGCAGCGGCTCAGGAGGGCACGTCAAAAGCGATGGCGGCATCCGAGCGCTGATGTCGTCCTCCGGCGGCCATTATAATTACGGGCTATTAACATTCATCATCTATTGTCACCTGACACCGTGCGCTCACGCGACACCTGCCCCGTCTTGATCCCCCACTTCTTGTACACGCTTGTCATTAGCGTGCCGGCTGGGGCGTCAATTTTAACCAGGCGCTGCTGCTGCAAGACAAAGCGACAATAATAATGTCGTGGTTGGACGAGGAGCGCAACGGACGCGAGGGCGGAAGCCTTAAATGTTTGCCAATGTAAATTTCCAGAGGTTATAGTATTGTCAGCGGAACAAGCGCGGTCTTTCCCAAACGACGCGCCGATGCCATCCGAAGAGGAAGATGACAAGCGGCACCGGATGTTGTCCAGGATAACCGAAGCGTCAACATTTGCTCCGGCACGACACAAACGCCGTGCGCGTCGCCAACAACAACTTAGTTGTTGTGTTCAGGTCAACCAACAGCGCAAAGTTTGTACGCTCGAAATTTATGAATGGCACATAATCTATTTACGAGTGTTGCCATCGAAAAGCGTCGCGAAATGAATATGCAAATTTGAAGCAATCTTCTTCAACGTCATCATCTTGATAGTACAGCATATCTAATCTAATGCCAGTCCCATTACAAGAAATCTTTAATCTCAAAGCACAATTTGTATAATTTTAATGTCTTCTCCGTTCTCCTTCTACATGAATACTCGAGAGGGTACAATGAAGTAGTAATGAGAAATTGATTTAAATTGTGTAATAACTGACTCTGGGGGATGGCCACTCAAAGAATACGAAATGAATCCTATTCAGGCGACATTGCACGCCCTCTCACAGCGAACAATATGATGATACAAATCGAGTTTAAATTTGCGATCAAATCAAATTCGAATTGAATTCTCAGCGCACACCATCTTCATCCACTGCTTCGTCTTCTTTCCGTTTTTCATTGTCATTTTCCGCCCACGCGATGAAGTTAAGACTTGCGGCAACGCGGCAGGGGGGCGCGCTTCAAATTCCATCACCCTTTTTGCGCCGCCGCCCTCCAATAAAGTCCCATTACGCTGCGTACCGCGCGGCGCGCCGGCAAATCCCATCGGTTTCCAAATATCCTAACAGGCAATTTGCCACGGTCCGCTGCCGCGCGTTGCGGAGATTTGCTCGCCTCGTTCCATTCGTTCCTTCGGTTGCACCTCGCTCGCAGCCGCTCTGTTGTCGAAACACTTGTTTTGTCAATTTACTGGCCGCGCCGCAGAAATAAATAAAATTTGTTTCAGCAATCCCGGTTAAGTCCACAGGTGCGCACGTATGTATGCGTGTGTGCACACAACGGCCAAACAGATGGCATCGAAATTCGTTGTAAGTGAAATGAGGATGAGGCCAACACACAGGTCCTTTAGGCAAGGAGAAAAGTGATTAGGTGAGGTTTATGTCAGATGACGGTCGTATATCACGACCGTCGTAAAATGTTCATGGACGAACGTGTCGGTTTATTAATGTGTGCGCGGCGCACGTCCGGAGTGGATTTAATTATTTTGCGCGGCGACACCCTCGCCGCGCTTTTTAAAATCGCTGCACGAAAGGGGTGCGAGCGTTAATAACGCAATCGCCCTGTAGCCAGTAACACGCGTAGTAAAGAACTGAAGAAAATATTATTGCACATGAATAAAACTCTGGTTAACGACTTTTTCTCAACTTATCTTTTTCTTCACATCGCCAAAGGAAAACTAGGAGTCGACTTGCGTTTGCAGGCAGGTGAAAACAGCGCGCATCCACTCATTGCCGTTTAGTTGAGTAATTTACGTATTTATAACGCACGCCGCGGCGCATAATGACAATAAAAAGCTGCTTAATGCTCGGTTTCTCCAAACGAAAATTACTGATGGATGGCCCGAGGAACGGAGGTGAGGAGATAAAAATTACATTTATTATTTAATTGCGGCTTTGGCACCTTTGGCTAACTGACTCTAACGCGCGCGACTGGCGCGAGTCCATCGCGATCGCGCTCATCAAGCGCACATGCCAGGCGCAGCAAACACATCATTTTTACAGCCCACAAGTTGTAAATTATTTTTCTCGTTGCTCCTCATTCTTGCGTTTTTATGCGATATAGTTATAAACGGCGAGCATAGCCGTGACCGTAACGCGTCATAACCATAACCCAATGCTAAACCTCCTAAAAATGATAAAAATAATAATGAAGACGTTTTTAATGTCTTCACTGGCAGTGTGCGCCAAGCCAAGTTGGTCAACGTCTATTTCACATCATATATCATATCTGAGCGTGTATAACGATGGAATCCATCTCTAAGTGAATGATTATTATTTAATTTTTATAGGTTGTGCGCATTAACATTACGAACGACCGGGTAATAAAACAAGGCAAAGAATGGTGTGTATGCGCGTGTGATTCTTATTCAAACAGTCTTGAAATTAACGACTGGGCGCATTCGGTTATATTTTGTGAACAATGACCTACATTCGCCATATAATAATAAAATCTGTTTAATGACTCATTACTGTTCATCTCTGGCTGGAATTTCAATGAGTAATTCATTTGAATACGAAATTCTGAAAACAACAATAAAAGCAGTGGCAATAATCAAACGAAGCGGAAATCGGAGATGATGGGGTTTTCGTAATGCCGCACAATCGTTTTTAGCTTGGGCGGTGTAATGAATAATTTATTAATTTATCATTGCGATAGCCTTTTTTTTCGGCGCGCGCATGGAGAAAGATATTTGCCGCATGCCGGCAAGTCCGAATGAATAATGTGTAAATAAATAATGACGACATTAGCGGCACATCATAACCATATTTGATGTGCAACCCGAAGGCAATGAATTCTTCGTTTTTTTTATTATTGCTAAAGCCCGAATGATGATGAGTACAGCCCACAATGTATGAAATAATAGTAAAGGTGAAAAATATTGGTGAAGGATGTGGTGAAATTAATGTGTTTATGCTAATGTCTGCCATACGTTCTCAGTGGGATTCACGGCAAAATATTGAATATTGAATTCGATTGAATAATGTTTGTATAATTAGTATTTGCGAAAGGGCAATTTGTCTCTTTTCAGTCACATTCAAAAAGGTTAATACTTAAGCGCTGTGGAAATGCACAAATTAACGCCTCTTCTTTAACACCTCATTATTCATATGCTGTGGTAATTGTCACTTCCAAACACAATGGTTTGGTTATTTTTGGGTGCAAAAGAAAATCAAAATTCTTGCTCAAATCCCAAGATATTACCTGTCTCCACCTTGTCATCGTCACAGTTTTCATCTTCGTCGCAATTTCACACCAAACGTCGGTGATTGTCAACGGCCAGCAAGCGTTTTCACTTTTCATTTTTGTTGCGATATATGCGTGCGGTGAAACCCCAAGAGAAACTGCCGCGCACAAAGTCACCAGTCATGCATATGCCATCATGCATTCCCCATCGAGCATGTGTGCATTGGAGAGCAGCGGCGGTTCAGCACAACGGGGGAGGATGTCGTCCTTCGGCGACGACTCAATCTTCATCAATCACGCATTTTCGGCACCAGCGGCGCGCCGCACAGATTTCGTTTGTTTTATTTTTTCTTTTTTGTTTTACTGTGAACAGCGACAAGAAGATGGCCCTTCCTTTGCTTGATCAACGTGATGACGACGATGACGATGGGAAAACAAAGCACTCCTTAAATAACCACACGCATAACCACACGAGGGATGGAAATGAAATTAAAATGAACTAATGTGAAGCCGCATTGGGGCATGTCAATCATGTATGCTGTATTTTGGGTACACGTGATTTATGCGTTCGTAATGAGATGTGGTTGACTGGCATTTTGAGGTGGCGTTTCTTTGTTTTAATTGAAGATGGAAATAGATTTTTCGGCAACTTTCTTTGATTTGATAAAGGCGTGTTGCTGGTTGAAGGATATGTTTAATGTGTGTATGTTTAATGTTTATGTAGATGAAACAACATGCGCATACCGACCGCGGCGACGATGTATGTATGATGGGAAGAAGAAGACACGAGACACACGTTGTCGGCGTGGACCGCCCGTTGATGGACGCGCAGCGGGATCGCGTCGCAGTCACCAAACGATAATTAATAGCAACACGGCGCTCTTCGTCTTGTTCTTCGTCGTCTTCCTCGTCGTCTTCTTTCTCGGTTCCATTGGCCTTCCAACGCCGAAGGGCACGAAATATTCCTACACTATAGCATATTCGATTTACCATCGCTTCTCATTCTTCTTAATCTCTCGCTCGTTCATTATTATCGTCGATGCTAATTCCTCTTCGTCTCATGCGCATCGCGCTGCACGTTCATTAGTGATTCTTTGGTTGGAGAATATAAATATTAAGATGAGTTTCAGGCGCAGCGACGTCGACGGTGCACCTGAAACAAAGGAAATCGCCGCGCGGCCATTTAACATTTCATGTGCGATGAAGCTCATTTTCATAAACATGTTGCGTCATGTCGCGAAAATATGCAATTCAATGAGTGT